>JAPQRN010000005.1:36787646-36799879 GCA_037367275.1 Coranthus polyacanthus | reverse complement strand
ACTGTTTGGGGGAAAAATGTAAATGTATTTGATTAAAAAATTATATTTTTTAACAGGTAACACATATCCATTGTCATGAATCCCAGAAACTGAATCACTTGGAAATACGAGTGACATTCTTGCATGTGTAAAACAAATCGGATTTCGCGGTACAGATCGGGTCCTGACAGTCACAGTCATCAGGAACTCAAACAAAAAGAATCAGGACCATTTGTCCATAAGTGTGGACGCTATAGACTGCTGACAGACAGACAAATGGCAGTAAAAACATAACCCAGTGCAGTTGAATGACTGAAAACACGAAAAAACAGGTTTATAAGACCCTGCATATAATTCTCTTTAATAGTACGTGATCATATTGTTCATACTGACCATGACGGAAGATTGAATCAGCTCTATTCTATCTTCTCTCTATTCATCTGTATTGTCTGTATGTTTGACTTGTCCCATGGCTTTCAATTACTGTCTTCAACAAAAAGACACACATTGAGCTAGGATATTCTTTCTATAGAATTGTCTTGATTGAGTTCATGCAGAACATCATGTGCTCAGCGGTGTATGTGCAGCCTCAGGGATGTTTGTAAGTGTGCAGTCTTTGAATGTTTTTCATCTCAGCACTAGAGACTCCTGCCTCCGTGTCCAGACTCAGTGCGAACATGATCCAGTCCTTTTCAATCTGCTGAACGAATGAACACAGAGCTCAACACGGCTCGAAAGAAACACTGTTTGTTATTAGAGCGTGTACGGTTGAAACCATCAGATACTTGCAGTGAGGTAAGTCAAGAGAGAATAAAGAAAACCGGAAAAACTGCCAAGGATAACATTTGTACATTTTATTCATTCATGAAAAAGACCATTTGTTTTTTGTTTGTTTTTTTACTTTTAGGGGAAGCTCCCCAGTTGTTGTGCATTTTTCACAGTTTTAAATATTTGCCAGAACAGATCAATTTTTCAAGTATAGGTGTAAAAGTCAAAGCGTAACAAAAGAAAAATCACATACTGCTCCAACTATTTCAGTGCTGTATTTCCAGAAAACAAACCAAACAAAATGAAAAACGTACACGACAGCTCATGTATTTTTTTTTTTTTTTTTTAGTTCTGCATTTAGGGTTGTATTTAAACCACAGAACAGGAACATAAACTGACATAAGGAATAATCATTAAAAAAAAAAAAAACAGCTAGGAAATGAAGGCAGGTGATGTTGAGTTATGAACTTGGGGGAAGGGCATTGATTGGTTTTAATAGTGGTAAATAGGGATAATAATAATTTTACTACAAGGTAAATGGTTACATAAAGATCTGAAGCAAAAGTAGCAGCCCTCAGAAGAACTGTAATGGTGTGGGTTTAGGAGAGGAGCGTCTTGTTCTCTTGGCACAGCCCTATACAAGCAGAAAACACTGCACATTTTCCACATGGCTACATTTTGCATTTGCGTGTTTCTCTGGTAAATACAAATACATACAATGCATTGAATGATCAATAAAACTAACTATTCTGTGGCTTATTAAGTGCCAAGAAGACTCACTAACTATGTCCCATTGCATAGTTTTGGCCTATTTTTGGCACTATTTGCCCTCCGTTCAAACATGTGCAACTTTTTGTTTTTCGGTGGCTCGTTTTAAGGAAGCACATATTTCAACTCATATAAAGTCCTTTTGTAATAAAACAACACATCGTCAATGCAATGTTTCTGTTAATACATCCACACACAGACACTTAGCTCCCTTTTTCCTGATGCTCAGAACATGAAATGTTGCTGATAGCCGACAGGCACACGTTTCTGCTTTAAAAAGCTCAACAACAACGACAAAATATCTCGATCGCTTCCTATTTATCAGTGAACAGGTGTGTGTGAGTATGGCTCCGTAAGCATGTGTGCGGTGGCACAGACAGTCCACGTGCAGAGCTGATAAATGTACTTCACACTGCCAATGTGACACCGCTGTGACAATCAAATACCACGCCAGGGCCTGCTCCTTTCCCCTCAGGGTGTGTGTCTGTCTGTGTGTGAGGGCAAGCTCTGTCCCTTGTTTTATGACAAGGACATAACCTCTCCTGCACCCACTGTGTGTGTGTGAGAGAGAGAGAGAGAGAGAGAGAGAGAGAGAAAGAACCATGACTCAACAACAGCAGAGGCGCATCGGTGAAACTCCTCTGGTAAATCCCTCCAATGAGATTTAAACGCACACGCACAGATGAACGCACACATGTTACAAGTGCTGGCTGCCCTGCGTGTCCAGCTTTAAATACATTACATGTTCTCCAGCTTGGTTACTATTCCACATTGTCTGTAGATTACACTTAGACAAAAAGAAAAATACTCTACATTTGTACCTACCATATGACATTAGTCTGTTGAAAAGTTTATAACATGACGTCAGCTTTTAAAACAAACCAAAAACTGAAAAGGGATCGACTGATAAGGATTGATAATAGTGATCAATGAGACCGACAAACACACATTTGCAGTAAAAATGTAAAATCTTTGTGTCAATTTGTACAATAGCTCTCAACACAAAACTTTAAAGCTGACTGTCAAATCAAATAACGAAAGTATAAGATTTCACGGTGAACTGAATCAGCAGAAGTTGGTGTCGACAGTGGCCGATGGCTAATATTAGGTTTCTAAACACGAAACACTGACTTTGAGGAAAAATACTAGCTCAAAAGATTGCTCAAATCGCTCCCACCTAGATCTTTTATAGTTAGTTCAATGTTCAATTCCACAATTAATTAATTACTTTGACTTTCAACTTTAGATGTTAAGCTCAATAGTTATCCAGTGTCTAATAAAGTCAAACACACTTAATTTCAGACATAAACAATGTATTTTCGGTCTCGAAATGTTTAGGGGAGAAGTGGACTTGGAATCAGTCAATTAATCTGATATTGGCATTTTCTTGCCCCAAACGATCGGCCTTTAAAAATCCACAATCAGTCGTACTACTAAACAAATACACGTGGTTTTCTCATTCAATGTTCACTGGCTGTTACTTTTGATGTGTAACCAATCATATAGTGCTGTTGGCGAGACATTGCTCGAGTAGTCTTTAGTCTGGTGACTACAGACGGACAGAGACGGTTGCATCAGAGCCAAAATACTGATACCGATAACTGGACAAATATGAATATCTATCTATCCTTAAAGGTGAAGTACTGTGACTGTTGTTTGACATTTCAGCTTGGTATAAGTCAACTTTATCCAAAGCTGGCTTCAATGTCTAAGTGGATTACATTCATTGTCACTCTTGCACTGTATTCTTCCCCCACAGCCCACTGTCTCTACTGTCTGCATTTTAGGACTGTTGCGCTTTGACCCTGACGTTTGCTACACGATCTCGCTTAAACCTCACGCATGACTCCGGCTAGCCTTTGCCACGGCACGGCTCGGCTCGGCACAAGTCAGTCCATCTAGGGCATCTAAGTGTGTCAGTGCAGATCTAATTATGTACCCCCACCACTAGCCTCTGACGTTTCTCCTCTGCCTCCTTTCACCACGATGCCCACGGTGACTCAGACCGGAGCAGAGGCTATCTTGGTTACACATGAAGCTGAGCTGATCAGCAGTGTCTAACGTAGCCCTAATGTTTGCTTAAAATGCAATTAGAATCTCGACAAAGTAATCTACCTCGTGGCAAGGATGAATGTGATGCGGAAGCTCTGGTTCTGCTCGGTGTCATTTGACTTTTGCTCCACTGCGCTCTGCAGTCGGTTCTGTAATTCTGTTTTGATTTCATGGATAGAATGTGTTTTTCAAAACAGGAAAAAATGGGACGTGAACTTAGGTTACATGACTTTGTACGTAAGATGCTAATAGTAAAACAGTAGCTCATTGTCAGAAGCATGGGCATGTTAGACACACATGCAAATCATTTCTTTGGTTATATCCAGAAAAAGGGATTGATTTAGTGGATACTTTGAAGTGGCAAAATGTTTGCACCATCTGACCCTTTAGATTGGTCAGTAATGGGATAAATTGCTAGATATATGGGAATTTTTTTTTTTTACTTCTTCTCGTCATGAGTTGATAAATGTCAAATTGAGCTTTCCCCTCTTTGCTTAAAAAAGAGTTTGCAGCTGAGGCCCTGCTCAAATATTAACAGTCAAATGAGCATCATCTCGCTCAATGTTGGTATTTAGCCGACCGGAGCTGTTTGTTTGCGCATGTGTGTCTTACATTTGCTGGCGGTAAAATAAAGGGAGAGAGAGAGAGAGAGAGAGAAGCCCTACATTTCCGCAGCATAGAGCTACAACTGGCAGAGAATTGGGTCATCTATATGCCAACCGAGCAGTCAGGATCAAACTTGCATGCCTCCTGCTCTGCTTTTCAGCCTCGACAACAGATAAAAATGAGCGTAAAAAGGGGTGGGGTGGGGGGTAAGCATAACGGTGTAGATGAAGATTACAGATGATTGAGGATGAAGGGGTAAAAAATAGAAAACAGGTTTAACAAAGCAGACAGATTAGAGAGGACAGAATACTGTGGGCATGTTAATGCGGAAAAAAGTCAGTTGCCATTGATTTAAATTCTCAAGATATTAACATTTCCCTTGTCTGTGACCAAATATTCATAAAAGTATTGATTGTTGAGAGAAAGAGCAGGCCGAGACAGGATGAAATAAATAAAGAGAAGGGAAGGAAGTGGCAAGGGGCCCTGAGATGGAGTGGTATAGAGAGGAAAAGATTAGTTGTCTCGCTCACTAAATGGAAGCTGTCGAAACTGCTACTACTGAAAATAGGCTAACGAGAAGTAGGGCTGGGCGATGCAGCAAAAAGTATGATCATATGATGATATTTTTTCCCATATTGATCAATATCGATATTTAGCACAGTATATAGTTTGATAATGCTGCCAGTTGGAAGAGTATCCTGTTATTGGCGGTAAGCAAGAGAGTTCACTGACTAAACTTCAGAGTATTAACATGGGGAAGCATTTTCATCCCATAAGAAAAAATCTAAACTTTACTGTTTTAAACAACTTTTGTGGCCTTTTGAGTACAGATTGAGATGAATGCAACATTTCATTTGTCAGCACCATGGATTTAATAAAAGAACTGGATATGGCGCCACTCACAACCGTCACCACTTCCCCCAGTGGACACTAGCTGTATTGCAGAAAAAAATCCCAGCCACCGCAAAAAAAACATTTTCCCCATAGACGGCAAGGATAAAGGAGACGTCTGTGAAACTGCTGACAGGACACATAGATATTAATCTGTTTAGCATCAGTTTGTAGAACTTTGAGGTTGTATATATTACTTCTTCTGAAGGGCCAAAAAACAGATTTTGAAATCTGTTACGTCACTACAGTGTACAGTCTGTGCAGCCATTGTTCTGATGGGGAAGGCATGGATGTGGACTAGCATGTGAAACGCTAGTCCACATCCACGCATCATGCGTCTAGTCTGCATGTGCAATGGACCGCATAATGCAGAAGTAACGTGCTAGCTTATGCGCCAATGGGCAACTTGCCATTGAAAAGAACAGGTGGTGCGTTTAATTCAGGTGTTGTGTAGGGTGTTACATCTATCCATATCAAGTACAAATATCCAGTTTTGAGATTGTTTTATCGCCCAGCCCTATTGAGAAGTGCCTGTGAGTACCTTCTGCTCAAAAGCAAATTGTTATTGCACATATAATCTGCTGTGTTCTACTGAGAAGGGTTGGCTTCACTCTATGTCCATCAGTAGAGAGCAATCTCCAAATTCTGTTGCATAAAGCACTTGAAACACATCTAGTTAATCTGGTTGTAACTGTGTCTGCACATAATGCTGGTTCTTATTGTGAGACAATACATGTGTCAGGTAAATTCAAGTCCACAGTCATCTTCTTCTTCCTATCCTAAACCCACACGTGCCAGCACCAACAGTCTGGAAGAGACGGGACAAAATGAGCAAATATACTGCATTGCACTTTGTTTAAGGCAAAAAAGTTTGCAGTGGAAAGCAACAATGTAAAATTAAGGCAGCATGGACTGAATGTCTTGCATGTTTTTTTGTTTTTTTTTAAAAAAGTACTAAAATCTAACATGTCATTCATTGCAATTTTTCATGTTAAGCACACAACAAACAAACAAAACTTGAATGCACTCTCTCCCAGCCTATAAATAAAAACACAACTGGTATTCATATGCAAGGGTTATGCATATCCATGTATGTAGCATGGTCATATAAATACTTAATCCACCCACACTCACAAACGTAATATTATTTGGCCCAAACAGCCAAAATAAGTTTAAAAAAGTCCTGTTTTTTTTTCAGCTTTTGTTTTAACATTTAGCACAGTGAGACCCGACCCAGTTTTGAAGGTAGAACGGTTGCAGTTTGTTCACTCCAGTTTTAAAAGTATCTTTAAGCCCCCCCACCTCAGCTGGTCTTTTTTCTCAAAGCTGGTTTAGTCTTGGTATTATTTTTTTCTGCTTGTTTTGCTCTCTGTCAGTTTTTTTTTTTTTTTTTAAACATAATAGAGAAGATATATATAGAGGCAAAAAAAGTGGGAAAATAAATATCAAAGAAGGGTTAAAGCGGTGAGAGCTGGTGAAGAGCAGAAATAAATGAAAAGACAACAAACAGGAGATGATACTGTTTAGGTATCCAAGGCCAGTCTGGTCAGTGAAACAGGTCAGTATTTGGGCGGGATGACCACCACAGGGTCTCCGCTCTTTGGCCGCCACATCAGCACCTGGGCGTCATTGGCGTTGGGTTTGACCATGGCGTTTGAAGGGATGGGGTCATTCTTGCCCAGGATCTGAGGCTGTTCCTGGGCCACCGGCTCGTTCAGAACAGCCCTGTGACCCAGAGGCTTCTCCGGGTCCACTTGGATATGAAGCCGCATCCTCCAGCGGATTGTCTGCAGCACCAGTGTCTCGGAGGTGGCCTGGTTAATGGCTACCAGCCACGTGGTGAAGCTCTGGTCGCGGCGGATGCTGCTAAGTTGAGGCACGTTACTGTCACTGACCGGCACACCCCAGGTCACGCTGGGGTAAAAATTGTCATTCATACTAACGGTGAACTTGCTGTCCTTCTTGGTGGGGCCGACGATGGTGCACGTCTCCGTGGTGTTGCCGTACCATGGGTAGTTGACGCCGTCTGAGTCGCTAATTGCCTGGATCTTGCCGTCACGCAGGTCGGGGAGCTCCCAACTTGACCTGGAAGTTGAAAAGAGTCAGGGATAAAGATTCACCAAAAACAGAGCTTATGCATTTTTTAAGTCAACACTTAGGAAGAACTTTACATTAACTCAGGACATGGTAGAAGTCAGGTAATAGTTTCTTAATTTTATCTCCCTTGTGTTCCAAACATTTCCTCTTATTTCAAGGTAATACTGTACAAATGCTTAAATGTTTAATACTGTGACTGGTTAGCTGGAAACAGTAATGTCATGGTAATGTTAGATTAAACCAAACATCAAGAGGTAAGAGTCAATCAAGACTAATGTACACAAGAGGACCTATCAGGTTCTGCTTCTTTGTCCTGTTGCTGCACTGTTTAAACCCTGACACAAAGAACTCAATGAAGAGAAAATGTACAAATGTTGTAAGATTTTATTAATGGTTCATGAAGGACAGCAGCACAAAATCCAGGAAAATTCAGCCTTTTTTAATGTTTTTGGTATTGTTGAGGAGCTACCGTTAGCTAACTCTAGTTTCTTAATGTTAGTCTGGCAGCTAATGGTAATATTAAAAGGATGTAGTAAAGAATAGGTTCAGGTTTTTTTTTAGCTGTGGCTAACATGGTGCCTAGCAATGAAAATAAACTCCGCAGCAAGATTTAAAACATTAAAAATCTGTACTGCTGTCCGTCATGAGACCATCACTAGAATCTCTCAATCTGGAGGTTTCTTATAAACATCGTGTTGTGTGATGTTTTCTCATCTCCACTGAATTCTTTGTGTTTTCTGCTCCTTTTCCGTTTGGTACCGAGGAGTCGTTACTGAGCACTACAATGACATGACAAAGAAACAGAACCTAATTGGTCCTCTTGTGTGCATTCGAAGTCCTGATTGGCTCTTGCCTCTTGATGTTAATTTGGTTTAGTCTGATATTACCCTGAAATTAAATAGAAACACATACTTTTACATTTTTACAGCCATGATTCATGAGTATTTACACAGAACCTACCACTACTGTTTCCAGACAAGTCACAGCATTAACATATCATTTGTACAGCCTTACATTGAAACAAAAGGGAACATTTGAAGAATTTTAGTATATGATATGAAACTTTAGTTTATGATATGGTAATTAGCATTTTGACTTCCAAGAATTTCCATTGGTTGTCTCTGGATTTATTATTACTTTGATAATAACATGGTATTACTACATTAAGTGCTACCTAAACTGCTTCTGGTTTATTATTAGCTTTCATTTCTACCAGATATAACATTTTATTCATAAAAGTAAGGGACTGAGTCTGATAAACGTGTGACGAAATAGTGAGATTCTGAAAGTTGTTCTAGTACACTAAAGTAAAACATGCCTATGCTTAAACTTCCTCTCCTGTCTAATCCTTTTTGCATAAATAGCTGTAGATGTGCATGTCAATAGCATTACAAGCCTCTTCATGATGTCCGTGTACAGTATCCCTAACAAGGCATGACAGAGGCAAGAAGGAGACTCCAAGCCTCACAGCAGGACCTTTCTGACACTTTTAAGCCGCTGTGGAAAAAAACAACAACATCCATTTCAACAATAAAATATTGAGATGCACAACAGGCGACACTGCAACTTAAGTGACCCGGTACCTCCGGTCTGTCCACCTATCGATTTTCTGCCCGCAGCAGGAAAAAAGATTACCTTTCGCTCCCTGAAGCTGAGGATCAGCAGAACAGAGGAGATAACAGTGTGATCACTAACCACATGACTTACTGCCTGCTTGGCCCAGACTCACATTGTGATTTATGTGTTCACCCAGGGGGTGAGATTAGCATGTCAGGCATGACTCTGTGTGTGTGCGTGTGTATGTGTGTCCACTCTTATATGCACATTTCCGGTCATAGAAAATCACTCAATCCCACAAATTGATGCCTTTGTCAGGGGCTCCAATCATTTCAACATTCAAAATATTAATTCACACTAAGCATCTGTATTTTTAATCTATCTTTTGATCATTTCTGATCACATAACTTGATAGAAATCTCCATATCTTTAGCCAGACAACATCCTTACAATCATCTTTATATGTTTTATATCTTACTAAAATCAACAGAAAAATGCTTTTTTGAATAACTAATTCACTCATTATAGTAATTTGAGAAAGTAAATTGTATGCAAACTAAATAGCATGCAAAAAAGTCCATTTAAATTTCCAAGCTCTATTTAGATTCCCAGACAAATGAGCCCTAGTTCTGCATAAAATTGCTTCAAGTTCTTCAAATTAAAAATAAGAAGAGAGCGCATGTGACATCTGTGGATCCCAAGCACGTTCTAAGCAGGTTCTGCACATAGGTAAATGCAAGGAGGAGTCGTGAAACTACTGAGGGACTTTGATCATGGGGTGAGAAAGCATTTCAGAGATGTGTCTCATTTCCTGTTTGTGTCTTCACTGCCAGCTTTGTCACAGTCAAATGGTCTGCAGTGTGTGGTGTGAGTGTTTCTGGCAGAACTGCACGGATGTTAAAAATGATTCACTCGCCGAAGGGGGGGGGGGCTTTAGAGCGTGCTTTACTATGTCATTTTGACTCAGGGCCATGTCATTTACTGTCAATAATACATGCATTCTAAAGCATGTTTTACATTTCTGTTTAGCCAGGACTTTCAGTTTGTGGTGATGATAATAAGCCCTGTGTTTTACACGTCAAAGCTGAAAGTTTGGCTTGTTCATATAGAATCCACCGCGTGTTTTCAAGTTTTTCACTCAGTACCAAATGTAGGGATGATGGGATCAAGTTTGCAGAAAACATACTGAAAGATCATAATCATTGCACCCATCTTGAATAGCAGAAGCTGGGAGACTGTTAGATGCTTTAACCATTTAAAGCCTGATTAGAGTGTTTGGAGTGATCTGACTGAGTGAAATGTGCAAACAGATTATTTTCTGTGTCTGAGACTTTGCTGCCATAGTTATTCGCATGTCAAGCGCAAAATGCTCAGAGCTTTGTGTCTAAAATTATTTGTGACATAATTTTTTCCGCATGTACAGGTTGTTAAACGCATGTGCACAGATCAGGTTCAGGTGAGATGTTTTTGGGTGGATTCATGTGTAAAGTGAGAAAGATGTTTACAGAATAGTTTGTTAGAACATATGCATTCACCAATTCTAAACTCTATACATTAACATGGACATTGAAATATTTGACACATGTGGAAATGCATTCTAATGCTGTGTTTGTATTATGGGACTTGGAGTTGTCCACATGTGATTGACACTCTGACTCGTTCCCTCACATTTGTCCCTGATGTGGATTAGGCAGCAAGGAGTGTTCAACATTGTTTTGATGGAGGAAAAGTCACTCGAGGAGACACCAGAGTTCTCTTTTAGATCTTGAGCTGAAAAAGCTGGAGACCCAAAATATATATAATGCTGTGCCTCCTCAGGACCCAAATATAAAAAAATGAAAAAAATTGCCAATATGTCTGAATTTTTACTGACTCTTCCATCATCAAAACAATGTTGAACAATTGCACTTTGCTGGAAGTCGCTTTCATCTTTTTACCTCTTTTACAATGTTTTCGTCTCGTTACATCATTTACGTTGTTTTCATCTTGTTGCGTTTTCTTTCATTTTTGTCTTTTATGTCGGTTTTGTCTTTTATGTGGTTTTCATCTTACTCTTACATCTTGTTAAGTCTATTACATCTTTTGCGTCTTGTTACCTCTTTTACAATGTTTTAGTCTCGTTACGTCATTTACCATGTCTTTGTCTTGTCTTGTCTTTTACATCGCTTTCATCTTGTTGCATATTTTGCATCTTGTTACGTCTTGTTAAGTCTTTTTCATCTTCATTTTCATCTTGTTCCGTCTTTTGCGACTGCGGCCTCTCCTCTACATTTCACATGTCATTGGTGAGGTCAACATTTACTAAATGAATTCACATATCATATTGTTGTTATGTATTTTACCCAGTGAAAACAGCTCCATGTTTTACAAATGCTTTCAACAGATGCTTTCTTTTACAGACGGTGGATCACCTTTCTAAGAGTAGAAGTAAATTAACAGGTGCCAGTGCAATCCCCTATTCAAGTACATGATGCTTAAGGCTCACCATGCGCCTGAGTGTATCTTTGTGTTTATAAACTAAACAACTGTCAGTAAAGGTCATGACAGTGGCTTTCATTTTAAAATACATCATTACATGAAAGTATCAAAGTTTTTTCCACACATAAATAGCCGGTCTTCTTTTACTTTCACTTGTACTTAGTTTCTATTTATACCATATTTTAATTTTAGCATGGCCCTTCTAATCACAACGTGCATCAGTATGTGTCTCACTATGCTCACATGTTGCCTGTTTATAAATACACATACACACACACACACACACATACAGTCCCGACCTAAACTAAAACTGTACCTCCGTAGAGCTGCTGTAAACCAGAGACAGAGGACGAACAGGAGGGGAGACAATAAATGTGTCCAGAATTTTGAGCGCGCAATAATCCACAGCCAACAGAGAAATCATTCACATTACCATCCTCAGCTGTTCTGTCCAATTACAGCACGCCGAAGGTTTATCACCATCAAAGACTCTACTTAGTATGAGATCCTCGTCAGAGAGAGAGTCATATCCTGCATCTTAAGACTGACTCAAATGAATACTTGGTCTTGATTTGCTGGTGAGGGTCTATCATTATGTGTGTTTTTTTTCTTGCTGTGAGAAAAGATACACATACAAAGGTTTAATGTTCCATTTTTGGTACACAGGGCGTCATAGGACTTTGTAAACACTGCTGCAAAGGTGCATGATGTTGTTCTCTGTTTGGATAGTTCAGCATAGGCCTGGGCCATAAAACAGCAATGAGAATTACTGCAAAATAATGGTATATTGCAATGATAATAATGATATATATTAGAGCTGCAATAATTCGGCGATTAGTTGTCGACTATTACATTAATCAACAATTATTGGTTGTTGAGTCATTTTTAAGACAAATAAGTCAAAATTCTCTGATTCCAGCTTTTTAAATTTGATTTATATTCAGGTTTCTTTCCTCGTCTGTGACAGTAAACTGAAAATCTTTATGTTGTGACCAAACAAGACATTTGAGGATGACAGCTTGGGCTTTGAGAAACAC
>JAPQRN010000005.1:36774569-36787546 GCA_037367275.1 Coranthus polyacanthus | reverse complement strand
TTTATGTCTTTTCAAACCAGTGTTTAAATTAAAGCTTTTCTAGTAATGTTAATATAGTATTTCTCTGCCTAAATAAAAAAACAACTGCAACAAATGCAGTTTGCAAAACATATTGATCCAAGTGGACTTTTTAAGGTTCTTTCTTGTTCTTCCTGCCTCTGCCTCTGTTTCGCACATGCTTACAAACATATGCAAGGCCATACTGGGGTGGGGACAGTGTCTCTAATCTTAGAAGTACAGCACTAAAACATCCTCTGCTGCAGTAGTGTCTAAAGATAAAGCATATTTTGGGTACATGTGAGCTTGTGGTCAGCCACTACAGGATAGAAAATGAATGCTAGAACCCAGATCCCACAGACAGAAAAGAAAAGAAAGCACCTGTTAAACACCCGTCGGAGTTCTAAGCACTTTTTAAAGCTGAAATTGTCTTGTTTAATAACCAGTCGGTGCAAAACAACTGTGTATTGACATGTGCTGGGATCTGAAAGGTTATAATCATTATTTTCAATTACAATGTCCCCACTCTCATATCAGTCAGGGTTTGAAGTCTTTATCTAGTTGCAGACATCCAGCCACAGGCCCACATAGACAGCTGAAGTCTGAAAAATGCACTTAGGCCACATCCACACTAATGCCTTTTCATTTTAAATCGATCTCTGTCCACATGGTTGTTTTTAGCAAAGTTTCCGAATGAATTTCCAAACATTCAAAACACATCTAGTCACGAATCAGGGGACGGCGAGTGCAATGTATGTGTCATCATTTCCAAAACTCTCGGTTAAAGTCCATCCACACTGCAACACAACTCCGGAGTTTTGTTGACACTAAAACAGAGTCAGCAGCGTTTCCAAAAGCCTCTGTTTTAAGGAGGATAAAACAGCAGAGTAGAGTCGACACCAGGCATAAACGTAGCCAAAGTTACACGTTTTAAAACAAAAACATATTAGTGTGGATGTAGCCTTAGACACAACTCCATTTATCTTATTCTAACCATTCATATTGTGTTCAGTTTTGTAAAACAAATGCTAATTCATACTCGTTGTTCAGTGTTGACTGAATCGCATATAATGTGTATTGTTGCATTAGATGCATCAGCGTAACCTATCGCAGAGCTCCAGGGAGCAACCACTGAAGAATATTACCACAGAAGAGTAATTACATACTCAGGAAGAGGAAGTCCAACACACTCATAACTCAGCCCTTGAAAGTGCGATAAAGCTTCTCCTCAGTGGTTGGCAGTCAGTCTCTTTGTGACTCTCCTCTGACTGTTTCGTCTCAGAGTTTATTAACTGGGAAGAAGTGTTATATGTCCTTGAGTTGAATTTCCTTTCCTATAGAGGTGTTTTTTACAGCCTTGTAGTTCTCTGCGTCTGAAAAGTGTCTCCAGAAACATTTGTAAAAGTATTGACAGTTTATTAAATGCATTATAGGTCTGGGTGATATTCAGTCATGATATTGAAATTTAATTGTCATACAAATAATTTCAATTAACAATATCAGTGTCTATTCTGTTAACTTTATATAAGTTTATTAATAGTCATATAATTTATGCTAATACACCTTATGAAGAAGAACTGTCATTTATATGTTCCATAGAATCTTGGAACATACATAATAATATTTCTGTTTGCCTTTTGTTAATAAAAATTGAACATGGCTTCAATATTCAACCAAGGTACAAAATCAAAATAAACCACAGCAGTGCTGCTTCTACACTGAACTCAAAGCAGAAGAAGAATGAGACGCAATGAGATGATGTCATTAAAAGAGTTAATAATGATTAAATATGTATACGATTATGAATGTTTAGCTCAAATAATCACGATGAGGCAATTGTGTAATAATTAGGACAGAGACTTTTACTGGAATAATTCTCTCATGATGGTTTTATAACCCAGTCTTACAATAACATGACCCTAAAGAGGATCAACTCAGTCACTTGTTTTACAATTAAAGTAAGAAAATAAAATGTAGCTTTGAGGCAAACCAAACTTTTTTTCCTTCCATATATTGTCTTATATTATATAATAAAGTAAATAAACTGATACTTAATATTTTTAGATTAACAGAGCCTATTTTCAATGATACATTTTATAATATATCGTGATCATTTTCCTTGGAGATCGGCGGCTATGATTATTGCAATCATTTTATATCGTGTTATGAGTATGTTATGTTACGATATGAACATTTTTGTCATGATAACATCGTCCAGACTTAATACATGATCTGAATTGTGGCTGCTCATGTTAACAGGACTAAATTTAAGTCAGATGCATTGCTGTTCCACACATAAAGCATCATGCAACTCTCTGCTCATTTTAAAACTCATATTTCTCATTTCCACCTGACACCTGAGTCTTTGCTAAATGATGACCACACATTGCATATACGGAAAAACAACCTGCCCATGGTGATACTTACATCCCTTTGTTTCCATATGTATTGTAGAACTCCATGTGGTTACAGGCTTGAATCCAGCCTATGGTCCACGTCTCTTTACCGGACACGGGCGGCACCAGGACCCGGGCACACGCTCGGAAGTGGGGCGTCCTGTAGCGCAGGACCACGCTGGATGACTCGTCGATGCTGGTGGGGTTGGAGTCGATGGAAGTATTTACTTCCAGGACGATGATACTGTCTCGGAAACTCTTAGGCTTACACCTGATACTCTGGATACAGCCCATTGCATTAAATAGCAACAGAATCCACAACAACGTCCAGAGGTCTGGAGAAGAAGAAGAAAGATGCATGGAAACAGCAAGAAGAAGAAGAAGATGGGGAAAAAAATAACCACAGTTGGATCCACATCATTGTTGCCCAAAAATAGCTTAGCAGAATAAAAAGCGTGTATTTATAGCAGACTGCCATGCATCTTTGATCCAAAACTACTGTCACAAAGAAGAAGACAGGCCTAGAATATCTTCGTAGAATACATTTGCAGGGCGCATGCTTTCCGGTGCGTAATGCAACTTCACGCGCAGGGAACTTTACTTATCCTGATCCTGATGTTTTCATGCTGTCGAGTTAACAAGTCATCTTGAAATACGCTCTGTCGCCTCCGTGGAGCGAGAAGACGGGACCTTTTTGGCAACTTGCATCCATTGGAAACGTGCGTAAAAGGTTGGCGTCAATTAGACAACGCACTGAATAATTCACACTAACTACTAGAGTTACATCTGGGCGTCAAAGGGTCCCCTTGTGGGGGTTTTTATTTATGTTATTGTATTCTAATCCTAGTCTAATCAAATTCTTATTCTAAAATTCTAATAAAAAAAAAGAAAAATATTAAAGCTGGGACAATGACAAATGGCAGCAGTTTAACGTCCATTTAATCCGCAATAGCCTCAGCTCATCACAACAACAACAATAAAAAGTGTGATTTTAAAGGTTTACTGTGCGTTGTTTTAGCCGTGCAATCTTCGGATAGCGTGTTCATGCGGTGCAGTTGCATGAATTCTATCTTTAGTCAATGAAACAACATGCAAAAATAACATTTCAAAAAAGTCTACCTATAAACTATTGACTGGAAAGTCTCCAGTTCCCTCAGCAGGCAGGGTGAAATCCTGAACACACACGGCTCACACAGTTCTTCGGTCACACACAGGTAATTCCGTTATCTCCTCACACACGCTCCCGTTATTTCTCCTCTACCACTACTGCCGTAGCCGCCGCCGCCGCCGCCGCTGCCGCCGCTGCTGCTGCGAATTATTTCCCACAGAGGTAGCATTTCCACACGCGTTTAATGAACCTTAGTCGAGTTTTTGAGACGGAGCGCCGCAACATCCCAAAGGACACCGCCGGGTCAACTTCAGCACCCATTTCACCGGATCCATTCTTTAAAAAAAAAAACAAAAAAAAAAAGAAAAACAAATAAAAAAGAAATCAAATGTGTGCAGCCTTTGTAGGAAAGGAGAAATGCCAGCTGTCACATAGTCCAACCGAGCCGACAGTCGGGGATCCCCGTCTGTGTGTGTGACGGGATGGATGCAGCTCAGTCTAAATTCCTGCACAGGCTGTCATTTCTCCGTGCTCGTCCCATCGCAGCTACGGCAGGTTCACCCTGCTAAGCATTGGTCTAGTTCAGCTGCCTGGGAAGCAGCTTTATAAGTGTCTTTGAGACGACACTTCCGCCGCGAGCCGCGTGCATCCTGGGACATGTAGGCTTCTGTTGTAGGCTGTTCGCGGAAGGATATCTATTTTGTCTATTTATACCAATATCTGTTTATGTTTTTATTATAATAATGAAAATATTATATTCACTCTTATTTATTTGCGATGGTGTAACACAAGGATTTGTGCCAATGTATGTATTTTTAATGTAACTCATGTCAAGTTATCGATAAGCTCCACCCTGACAGTCATTGTTTTAAGTACAGTAGTAGACTACATATAGTTGTCATGTCATTCATATGAAAAGTAGCCTATATGTCAAAAGTTGATTTATTTATTAAATGGGCCGTTCCTGTTATACGGTGACTTTTATGTCCCTACGTATTTCATATTTTCTCTAAAATGAGCCACACATTTACAATAAACTGTTTAAATTATATGTTTATGTCAGAGATAATAGACATTAAAAGTACAAAAGTACAGACATTTTAAATACCATTTTATTGATGTATGAATTCATTGTTATCATGTCCTGTTATGCGCATGTTAATCAACTTCCACAAGCACTATAAACCATGAAATGAAGAAAAAAACCTCAAAATATTCTTTAATTATGTTATAGCTATAACTTTTTTGTATCGTTTTCTTTGTTTGCTGTGTCCTTGAAGTAATTTCCTGTTAAAAAGTACTTTATCACCTTCCAAATAAAGACTACAATTTCATTGAAACCATTTTCAGGAAAATACATAAATGTTGCTTTTTCTATAGAAATTCAGCTGAAAACAGAAGTAAGCTTCAACTGTCACTCCTACATTTTTTGGGTTTTTTCATCGTTATCCTGTTTGTCACAGTCTTAAAGATCCACTCTGTTAGGAGATTTTATCCAAAATGTTCGTCCAGTAAAATCTTTTTTAAAAAACATATCTGATCAGTAGAAAAGTTGAGTTTATCTGTAGAAGGTTCACTCACTAAATATCGATGTCTAGAAGATCTGTGGCTGATTTTGCTCTGAATTTTCCACCCTTTTTGTTGCCCTAACAGGGTGGACGTTCTGATAGAATTCAATGAAAAACAAATGTATTTTCTTCTTCTGTCTGTCCTATCTGTTTTATAATTCTTAACCATTTTTATTTGTTGAGTGCCTGAGCTGAACCAGTATGTATTTCTAAAAGCTAAGCATGTCACTATTCTGACTGAATGATAAAAACATGAAAAATGTGTTGTTTTTCCCCAACAGAGGCCATAATGTTACCAGAGAACAAGAGCGACCCAAATATAAATATGTATTGAATTGTTACATTCAATTTGTATTTATGATCATGCCTTTTATGTATGTTTTGTATGTTTTAAAGGGCTACATTCAGATGCAGGTGACGGTGGGCTGTCATTCCCTCTCCTCGCTCCTCCTGCTGTCTGTTTAAGCACCTTGGAGAACTCCGCTCCACCACAGAGCGCACCACGCCGCAGAATCGGGACTGTGCGTAATCTACGTCAAATCCTCACGGAAGAAGAACCAAATTCTGCACTGTTTTTGCCTGCCATGTCTTTACCCCATTGTTAATGTTTTATAGGCTGGCTGCTAAGTTTTTGGCTTTGTTCCTGCATTTTCCTCCCTCCTCACATGAATCGTTTCATCCTCGCTCTGTGTCGGGATATGAGGGGCGTCTTTAAGGTTGTTAACGCGGAGATTTAAGAGTGATGCTGTGCTGCTGGAAGCTTCATCATTTCGCCTGGTGAGATGACAACACTAGCCTGTGTCTTGCGTTATTTCCTGCACATTTTCTACACTGGATCCAGTCCGGTCTTGTTATTCACAGCAGCGCGCACACTACAGCACCTGGTAGCTGCATTGTGCAATTGTGTGGCGTAACAAGAGGCTCATGTTGTGATTTTATCTCCATGCTGTAGATCGGGTTTCACTGGATTGGCCGAAACGAATGCCATTCAATACACTCCCCGTGGCTTCATGGGTCGTGGTATAAACAGCATGGCCAACGCGCATTCCAGGGGGTCTAAATATATCTATTAAGGCCAGAGGAGGGGAGGACTGGTGTAGGGGGTTTATCCTGGGACATTTCGCTGCCGTGGTAAACTCGCACCATCTGAATTATCACCCGGACATTGACAATCGTTTATTGCGCCCACAGAGGAGAAGTTTTCCCCCCAATCCCAAACAATGCCCTCGAGTTACAATGTAAGATCCAGGACGCGGGAGAGAAACAGCGTCCTGAGTAGACCCGAGTTCATGTCCCTGAACCACCAGCCCGTCCGCGGCGGTGGCCCCTCTGAGAGCAGAGGCAGCGCAACAAGGCGGCCGGGTCAAATCAAGCACCAAACAAGCCAACCGAGCGAAGAACCTACCGACAGCGCCGGCGGTAAGGACAGGAGAGAGCCCAGCAAAATGCCAGAAGAAGACTGTATGCAGCTGAACCCTTCTTTTAAGGGGATCGCAATGAACTCCCTCCTCGCCATTGACATCTGTCTATCCAAGCGCATGGGGGTGTGCGCCTACACGTCGTCGTCCTGGGGAGGATGCCGCTCCATGGTCGCTCTGTTGGCTCTCACAGGGCACGGCATCACGTGGATCATTGGCACTATCGTGTGTCTGACGAGGAGTAACACTCTGGCCGGACAAGAGGTCCTGGTCAATCTACTGCTCGGTAAATGACACTTAACACAACTTCTCCACAACACGCAGTTCATTCCCCCCCCCCCCAACAAAAAAAAAAAAAGTACAACACACTCACGTACATTTGGGCAAACTAAGATTTCAATTCTACATTTTTTTTTTGCAATGTTTTCTTCTCTCCTGTGGAGTCGGTCAGGTGTTCCGATCACCACAATGCTTTACGAAATGTTTAACCCTTTCAGTCACCAGCAGAGGCGGAGCCGGGTGTTGTAAACATTCAGGACCCAAACCTAGGCTCCTGGTCCATGCTCCCCCAGGTAGAAAACTATATGATAGAATTGTGTTCAAAATTCTGCCAATAAATGAAGATTACAACTATCACTACAGTTAAACCATCAAATTTCTGACAATTTCTACAGTTCTGTTTAAATTACATTTATATTGGAATATTCACACCTTGATAATTTACCAGGTCACACGTTATGTACTATATATACAGTATGTATCCAGTCTATCAGCAGGTCAAAGTTACACATTCTGATAAATCTTACAGTTTTGTCAAACTGAAAATAACAGCACCCGGGAAATGACTTGGACTGCATTTTATACAAGAGACATGGACAACACAAATTAAAAAATCTCATATCATCTATAAAACATAATGAATGATTAGTATTATTTTCACCCTCTACACAATAAATGTGCATGTTTTACGATCTAACTCAACTTAGTATCTGGACAGAAATTTTATGACTATATGACCTTAAAATGAGTGGAACTCATTGTCATATTTCAAGTTCATCACGTTCACAGCAACATGTTCTAAAATAAATTCTCCCCTTTGAAATGTTATTCCCTGTTTCTTGGTCTTGGCATTTCTTACATTAAAACATCCAAAGGCAGCACAGGCATCTGGCGTTTTAGACCATGTCAGGGTTTCCCCTTTAGGTTTCTGGAGGTTCTGGGTCGTCCATCAAGAAAACTGGCTGTTTTTGACTCTAAAATATGAATTTTATCATAATTTTGAGCCAATATCATTGCAATATTTAGACATTAGATTTTTTCTTTTGGACAGAGTAGAGAATTCTCAGCAGAGTTTTTGGTACAGCATAGTTCCAGTCCAGTCAGAGAGAATGAGGGGAAATGATATAAACTTGAAGTTGTTGAGTCCTAGAAGCCAAGTATGCTTCACGTATGTGTTTGTGTTTAACAACAGTGTAAATTTGTCACATGTCAGACAGACAGGGTTATTCGCTCTGATTCGGGTGTAAAATGTTTCTTATTGTTTGGTCTACTTTCTGTCATGGGAACAGAGGTCACTCTCACTATTGATTTTTGCCCGTAGAATCCGTTTAGTTCTGAGTTTTGTGTATGGGTGTTAATACTGTGCATCTATACAGTATGTCTGCTCATTACAACCCTGCAAAAACAAGACAGCTGAAGATGGCCGAAGACTTTTGCACAGTACTGTATGCTTAAAATAATATTATGTGTTATACTAGTTATTGTAGAAGAAGATAGTTGTTTTTATAAATAACATGGCACAATGGCGAACATTATTTATAAATGCTGAATTTTCCATTAACTGGAATGTTTACCTCAGAAGCTTATAAGGATGGTGCAGTTTGTGTAACTCAATGCACCCACATACCTTTTCAATATAACATGGCTATTCTTAATCATTGTAAATATTGACACATTGTATTATGCTGTGTTGTTATGCTATGTTATGTAATGTTAAAGTATCTATTGGTCAGAAGTAGTACCCTCACATATTTCTGTAGCATTAGATACGACCTTTAAGAAGTAGGAGAAACTCTGAGTAAGTGTTTGCGAGTATGTGATCACACACGTGTACATGCACATGCAGAGCCTCGGCTCAAACGCAGATTATTGACCAAAAAGCAGTACAAATCTCTTGGCTGTAGCTACACTGAGGTCTGATTGGAAGCCTGTAAATCTCTGGATTTGGGACACGGTTGTATTGTGTTCGGGACATTGTTCAGTCCCAAATGCCTGTTCATTATTATTTGTTGGTTGGTCCAGGATAATTTCTAGTGTTTTGAGGTCTGTCAGGAGAAAATATGTTAACATACTGAATACTGGGGGAAGGAATTAACGCAGGCTGAATATTTAAAGAAACAATAATCTGCCAAGACCGGTCTGTCAGGATTAATTTTATTCAGTCACAACTCTATGATCATATGTGCAATGCAGAAGAGTTAAAACAGTTTAGTCAGATAAAACAGTACTGTCTGAAAGACTAAATAATGTGTGAGAGGCTGCAAAAGCAGACCTTGACTTTGCAGAGGATGTTACCCTCTTTATCAGTTGCAGTCTTCTGTTATGGTGTTTTGTAGTTTCTTCTTCTATGTGATTTGTTGTTATTCAGTTTCTACAAAGCTATCTTTGCCTCCTCTCTTTTTGGGAAAGATACAAATGTCCTATAGATGCAGCAGGAATAAAAAATGGTGCAAAAATGACCACGGTGTTGTTTTTGCACTGATCTGACCACAAGTCTCACCTTTGAATAGGTGTCTAATAAATGCTATTGGTGGTAAATACAAACTTGCACCTTAAAACTTTCATTCATTAATGATGAGAAAATTGCATTTTACTTTCTTACAAAAAAATCTGTTTTAAATAAAAGCAACAAAGGAGTAAAAAGAGCTGTAAAGCTACCGATGGCCATAAGGAATATGTGTTTTTGGTTAGATTATCCCTCAAGGCGTTTGTTGTTCATTAAAATGGGCTGACATGAGGTCATGACAACCTTGACCTTTGGCCATCAAAATCATTTCAGGTCATTCTTATGTCCAAGTGAATGTATGTGCCAAATTTTGTGACATTCTGTTAAATTGTTTCTGAGATATTGCATTTTAAACGTAATGGGGACCGACTGACTTCTACAAATGTTTTGAAATGGAAGAAAATAACTACTGTTACAATATTACTATGGATCTACTAATACTACCTCTAAGTGGTTTGGAGAACTCTGTCATGATAAACTCACCCATAATGGATATTAATTCATTTTCTGTAAATTTGGACACCATGCATGAAAGGAAAATAGTGGCAGCCTCAACAGGAACATCAGTGTCACCAACTGTACAACTCTATACGAAGCCTGGTGTTGTGAACTTTAAATGTGCAGCTCCTTCATTGGGAGCTGCACAAATGATGACATTAACAAACAAAGACACGATTAGGCCACACATACACTGCTGCTACCTTTAGTACATTTTTCATTATGCTTTACAGTATTAATCATACATTTCATGTATTACATGAGTATTACATGGGCTTTACCTATTAGCAGCTCTTGTCTCTTTATTACCTATAGAATAAAGGACTGCGGTAGATATTTTCACATTAAATACTTTATTTTGTTATAGAATTACATAAGTGTGCAGTGATTCGTTTTCGGGCAAGGGACGACTCTGGAATAAAAAGATACAAGAAATCACTGAACCTGACAGGGGAATTTCAGACTTTTTTAATCAACTCAACACTTTTGTTAAATTTAATTAGAACAGTATTAAAAGCTCCCTAAAAAGGACAGACAGGCTTGGCCAACTAAGGGCCATCTTTTTAAAAAAAAAAGTTTTTTCATCCTTGTTACCTTGTTCTACGTGTACTCTGCCTTTTTATATGAGACTGTACTTAGTTCAAAATCAAAAAAGGCAAAGCAGAAATCACTGTGCTCGTACTCAGTCATTGTTAGTCATTAGTTTAGTTGGTTTAAGACAAAGTGGGTGACTGTGGGGTTTTCTCATAATAAATATTGGTCCCCCCACACCTGTTGTATTTTTAATACTGTAGCTCCACATGAACAGTAAATCTGAGTTCAATAGGACTTACGCCACATGATCACTGTGATTAGTAACTGTGTGCTGCCTGGTTGTGGACTGTCTACAAACATACATCATGCTGAATACAGATGTGCAATCAGTCCTAAAAAATCACAGAAAAAGACTGTCCTTGCTCACGTCTCACTATTTCCATTGTCTGCTTTGTTCATCTTCTGCCATCGTCTTTCCCCGTTCAGCGTCTTTGCCCCTTCACCTCTCCCTTTAGCGTTTAGATTTCCTTTCTTTCAAATGGACACAGAAATGATTCTGCTTTGCCAAGTCTGTCTTTAAAGAGCTGGAACAGAAGTTAAAATAATGGCCCTGTTAAGACAGGGAGTGGGCGACTGGAATCACAATTAGGGCAGCATAACCAATATGTCCGACAACTGACAGTTAGTTAGCACGGGGTTGGTTGAGTGTGTGTGTAAAAATGGCAGACCAGAAGAGAAGTTAAAGATGGCCATGCATGGAGTATTTTTGGCTATGGAGCTATAAAGGCAACTGCAAATGTCTGGTATGTGGACTCAAAGCAAATGCTGCCTGGTATTGTATTCCACATTAGTTATTCTTGCAAAGTACATGTACCTGCCTTCTGCTTTATTAATTTATTACTACTTTATTTAAATAGTATATGTGGTATATCACAACACAGTAATTGTTCTATAATAACCATATCATGGATGTGGACCATATTTACACAGGTACTAGATAGAAGTCAGTGTAAGTCCTTAGATGTTGGACATTGACAACCTGAATAGCTTGCTGTGTTAACCAAACCATACCCATGGTATTGTCTAGATGTCCCTCAGACTATCCCACAAGTTTTTTTGCGTGCGTTGAACAATGTCACTCTAGGGGTACCCCTGACATCAAAATGTGACACCCTGACCAGACATCCGTATGTGCTGAGTTAGGGGTGAGAATATTATCCTTCTCTTTACTTTCCCACTCGTTTTTACCTCAGTTAGATGAGATTTGTGTTGCAAGATCCCGCAAGAGTTTATTGCTGAGACAGAGACAGGCCTCAAACAAAGTCAGTTTTCTCCTGATCTGTGTGTCAGAAAAATGTCAGAATGGTCTGATGATGCATGGCTTGGGAAAAATAGCTCCAATATTTACTTGGGCGACTTTGCGATGAAAGAATTGGTCGGAATCTGTAAATCACGTTCAATTTCCCATTGGAATGAATGGACAGGATCTGCAGCTCCTTTCCAACAGGGGCAGGACATGGAGAAACGCATGTGACACAGAAACAGGAAATCACTCTTCAGTGAACCGTCTTGTTCTTAACCACTTTTGATCATATTCACATGGTGAATCCTTGTAACACTCAGGATGTGAAACTGAAATGCTGTTATCAAAATGATATTGTCAAGTCGGCTGTGTTCAAGTCCTATAAACATTGAAAAACTGACAAATCGTCAACTTCCTGAAACTGAAAAGACAATGAATAGTGAAAATCCAGAGGGACATCAGGCCATAGTTCAAAGTAAAACAACACGTGTTAACATGAGCTACTGTTAGACAACAACTAATGTTAGCATTCAGCCACCTATTTGCTAACATTACCATTTGATAGTGTTACATGATAAGAGAGGAGTAATTGTGAAATATCTACCCACATCTATTTAAGCCTGGAAGTAAAACATACTGGATGTAATCAAGTTTGCAATGTAAATTTAACTGTCTTGCTGTCTTTTCATCCAACTTAACAATGTTAGCGTTATGTGACATTATGCTAACTGGAACTCATATTTCTGTGTTCATACAGATTATATCCAACATAAAAGTGTGTTCTATGCACTTGATATGGTGAAAAGACACAATATTTGAGTATTAATTTTATTCTTTCCTATTGTTTCATGTAACACTATCAAGTGGTAAAGTTAGCTTGACAGCGGTTGAATGCTAAGATTAGCTGTTGTCTAACAGTAGCTGATGGATTATCAAATACAGTATGTTGTTTTACGTTGAAATATGGCCTAATATTCCTGTGGATTTTTACTATCCATTGTCTTTACAGTTGGTAATCAGTTGGAAAGCAGTGAAATTATAATGATTTGTGAGATTAACGGTGTTTACATGACTTGTACACAATAAATCCTTTTGATAGAAGAATTTGATTTTCACACTCTGAGTGTGACATCAGAGGAAAATGTCTGCCATGTGAAAATGGTCTATACTACGGTACTGTAAATTTTTTATTTTCTTCTTTTATTTGGAACTTCAGTCATTTCCTGTTCAGAGTTACCCGTTCTGTGTCACATTCACTCTCCTCCATGTTTGTTTGTTCTGCCTTCATGCAAATTTCCTGCCTACATCTGTGCCACGTGAAGAATGCAAAGTGCCCAAATGAAGACTGTGATTTGTGATGATGTATAAAT
>JAPQRN010000005.1:36756730-36768825 GCA_037367275.1 Coranthus polyacanthus | reverse complement strand
TTTCGTGTAGTTTTTGTCTTGTTTCATCTTGTTACGTCTTCTTTGCGCGTTTTGTCTTATTCCATCTCTTATGTAGGTTTTGTCTTGTCGCCATTGTTCTTTTGTTGCGTCTTTTTGATTTTACATTCACTAATGATTATTTCAGAAGATGGATTGTGGTTGTCTGCTGTAGCATAGTATTTTTTTATTCATATTTCTTTTGCAGCAATCTATTTTGGGGGACATTTTGAGTGTATTTGTATATTGGGGGGTACGTTAACAACACAGTAACATTACACAGTGCAATTTGAACTTTCCTTCTGCTACTGTGCATATGGGACACATGTTGTACCAGCATATACAGTACCATAGCTGATCATTTTCACAAGGAAGTTCTCCTCTCACTCTCTGAAGGATCTGCACTGAAAAGGGCAGACTTTTGTCACTAGTTGACAAAACTGTTCCATGCAAATAAAACCAACTCCTGAAAAGTTGGATTTGTCAGCAGCTGGTGACAGTATTTGCAGCTTTACTCAAACAAATGGTTGTAAAACACTTAGGCAAGCGCTCCCTCTAGAGGAAACTTTTAATCCTCCTGGATCTTCACCAACACTTTGTTGTGATGGAAATGTTTTCTCTTTGATGAGCATTGCCAGGTATTATTATTTTACTGCTGGATTGAAACATACTTATTAATAAGGTTAAGACTTTTTTTTGTATTTGATCTTAAGCTGACCATGGGCTACATCTTATCAACTTCTATCAATAAAAACACATTCATCACTTAAACGTTTATTAACATTCTTTTAACTTAAATACAGTGTTAATTGAGCAAAGAGAATAATAAATCAGGTTCAAATATAAAAATAGCATCAGGTTCATCTATTTTTATTCTTTTGATTTGGACTGAGAGGAGAGAGCTACACAAGGAAGGTGTGTATTTTCATCACTGGCAATGATTAAACTTTTAGGAAATCAACATGAACCTCTTTTAGAGGATTGACGAAGGTCTGTGTTTTTCTTTGTAGTCTCTATGTACAGTAGCTGTTCTTCCACTGTCATGTCCTTTTATGTCATATTTTGGACATTAAAGCACCGCATCAGCACAGTGGAAGAGCATCAGCAGCATAAAAAGTGCATGGATGAACTGTGTTTTGGTCTAGTACTGCTGTCTTTTTCCCCCCTCTGCCTTCCCTCTATATTAGAATATCATCTTTACAAATGAAATGTTCACCTAACACACACCTCCTGTTAGCAGAATATATCTGCATGTTTGTTCTTTTCTGTGCTTTAATGTGGTCATATACATGCACATATGTTAGGGTCTTATATGTTTTTACATCTCCCGGTGATTGCAAATATCTTGGAACCCACATAATGTGTCAAATACTGTAGATACTCAGTGAAAAGTCTTCAGTCATACTAGCTGCTGTGTGCACACACTTTACGCTGGCTTATGAGCAACTGAGAATTAAAAGTGATTTACATAAAATGGTGTAACAAAGGAAAAGTAAATAAGAATTGAATGATCTCCATGATGTTGTCTTCCTCATGAGCTTGTCACTGTCTATTTAATCTGAGGGTGGGGACAAATGGGTTTATATCTAAAGTAACCAATCAGTACTGTTGACACCAGAGATAGACTGATTAATAGGACATTTTTACAAACTGTCTGTATTGGCACAACCTGGCAGAACTGGAGTAGAATTACTAAAATAATGGCTAAAAAAAAAAAAAATTAAAACCACAACTAGAATCTCCTAGACCAGTGGTTCTCAACTGGTCATCAAGTCATCACTTTCATAGAATTCAAACCAAGTAAATCTAGATTTCAAAAACGGGTTAGTAAACACATATACAATTTAGAGAAAATACACATATTTTCATCTCTGCATTCAGACACATTACTCCAATAATCAACTAAGTGAACTTGAGTAAACAACTGTGTTTGCACACAAAATATGTAAGGTTCGCAAACACTTAATACACATTGTTAAGTGAAAACAGTATATGTTCGGTTTGGTTTTGATATTTTAGTTCTGACGTATCACACACCTGGGCTTTTTATTGTCAGTGTTTGTAAATCCATATGCCTGCAAACAACAATGTAAACTTCACCTGTCATCAGCAGCCAACCTGCTGCACGTCTGTCAAAATAAAAGTCAGACACTGATGGCATTTGAAGCTATAAATAAACAATCAGGTATTTTTTAAAAAACACATTTCGCGACCCACTCAGAACCCACCAGTTGAGAAAGCTAGACCTACACTTTTTTGATTGATATGTAGTTCCAGATTTATTGAATATTTACTTACTATTAAGTTCAGTGATCCAGATTTCTTTATTTAGTTATTTCTCAGACTTTGATGTACACACTTTGATGGTATTTCAGTTTCTAACAAAGTCAAAGATAGTTAATGTCCAACAGTGTTGAACAGTGTTGAAAACAGTTGTTTTCCAATTAAGATAAGATTAATAGGTTATCAGCTTTTTCCTTCACCAAACTATCATTATTAAATCAGCCTTAAAAATCCACTATCAGCTGACCTCTAACTCATACTGTCCTGGTAAATACAAATGTTAATTCAATCACTAAAGTTTTACTGCAGCGACTCTAAGCTCATTTCGCAGTCTTCAAATGATAAAACAAGATAGCATTGCACTGTACTCTTCTATAATGCTTTTTTAAAATGTAACACAAGGACATTGAGCCAGAGAGTACATACCAAAAGTCAACAATAGTGCAAATGATGCTTCGGCACAGACATGAGAGGATCCATTATGAAGAAAAACAAAAGATAATTTTTTTTTTATAAATAAGCACAAAGGGGCAATGTAAAAGACATAAAAAATGAACAACTGAGACATAGATGTAGATGTGTACAGTTTTTTCCATACATTGAAGTAGGTGCCAAAGTTATAAGAATGTGATGAAAGATGGAGGATGCGTCCTTTTCCACTCACAAGTATGTATTAACCAAAATAATCACAAGATTAACAGGTTCTGAAATGCCTGCATCCAGGTTGTCCATGAAATAGATTATGTCATTATAGGTAAATGAAGATCTGTTGTACATTTAATGACAACCAAATGTGATTGTCGCAGCAGATATAATATACATTACAGGACATTTAAAAAACAGGTTTCCTTGACGTTAGCAGCAATATGACAAAAAAAAAGATGGACTGTTTCATTAATAAAGGGGTGGCTGCATGGGACTGCACAGCATTGTGATCCTTTGTCTCACATCACACTTACTGAGACAACATCCCACTTTTTGATTTTGAGGGGAATAAGTGAATTCAGGTAGAGACTAGCCAGATTTCCATCCAAATGTATCACAAATTTTGGCTGCATTTTCAGAAAATTATCAAAAAGACAATGTGAATTTCTGCACGTTTCCATCCACTACTGTTATGTGAACATTAGAAGCTGGTTCATGGAGGTCAGCAGTAGGTGCATATTATTATTTCCACTAGTTTTTTTATATGCCAACTTAAAATGCAAAAACAGTTGGAAAGGTACCTTATAAAACCATACAAAATGTGAAATTTTAGCTTCCTTTTATGCTTACTGTATTTACTTAGCATGGCACAGAGGTGTTGTTAGGGTCTTTAAAAATCAGAGGCTTATCCAGCTCACAAATCTAGAGATTTTCACCTGATGACTGCAACATTTCCAAGTTATTTAACAGCGAAATTAATATAAGATATAAGGCACCGTGCTCTACCAAAAGGTTCAGATCAGGTGCTTATTTTGTCCATTTTGTTGATTCTGTACCTATAAATCAAAATGAACAAAATAAGTGGAATGTATTGTATTATTCAACTGTATCATTCTCTTTGTTTCAGCAGCAGGAGGAGAAAATGCTAAATAGTGTGTAGATCTGAAGGGTCAAAATGTACTTTTGTTTTAAAAGGTTTAAGACTAGCCGACCTCTCGCTATTGCTAACATGTCCCACATTGTCCTGTCCTCTTTGCCCCACATTTGGATTGTTGGCATCTTTTCACCCTATATCCCGTATGTAGTATGTAGTATGTTTAAAACCAGATTAATGTATTATCACGGTTATTTGTGTGTTTCTGTAATGCTGAATTTAACCAGTAGGGGGGGGGGACTTGTAGTGTTTCCATTTTCATCCCAGACGACGTTTTTGGTGACGCATGACGCTCTCCGCCGAGCCGCTCCAGCCTACACACTGCCCTGTTCATTCTCAGGCCGGGTAGGACCCCAGCAACAACACTGCGATCAGTTAAACCTGTGAAGATTGGGCTTCACAATCGCCATCCATCCTTCGAGTAGGCAATATTTTGTGGAAATATATCACTATCACTGATCAGAAGGTACACTAAGTCGTTGAATCGGTGAGTTATGGATGCGGTTGGTTATGTTAAATCTTGTTTCTGCCTGTCTTCTTCACTGCCCAGTTTTATTGTTGCTTTGTTCTGGGCAGCAGCCATTTTTAATCGCCTTGTCCTACATTCCCATCGCTGTCTTCAGACCTTACTAAAAGCCAAGTAAGGTTGAAATTGTTAGCACACGGGCTGAGTAAGAATTTTCCACAAAACAGACTTTCTTTAGTAGTGTCAAGCACAAAAATAAAGATACTGAATCCCCGGGCCTGTCAGGGTTGTTGTTGTGAAGACTAGGCTGCAAGTTTAACGGGATTGTCGTTTCGCTAGTTTTTGAACAAGCTGCCACTGCCGAATCTTGCTAAGTTAAATCACGTTGGGTTTGTTATAGTATATCAGATACTTGTGACTTGACTGTATCTATACAACAACATAAGCCGTTGTAAGCACAATGATATATCACTCCATAAAATCATGTCCACTAGCTCTTGCTGTTTACATAGCCATTTTCCTTTAGCTAATAGTTAGCACTTTCTACTAGCGGAGGTTGTCGGCTAGCTAGCTCCATCAAGGATCCGTGTTAACGCTTTGGTTCTCCACAAACCGTTTAAAACACGTAGGAAAACTCTTAAACATGAGGTAAGTATGTCTAATACGCTGTTTGAACACGCCAGGTTTTGTTTTTATTGCGTAGCTGCTTGAAATAGCTTTTGTTGTTGTTGTCGTTCAGCGACCTGGCTGGTGTCATTTTCATGTGCTGGAATAAGCATTAGCGCTAGTTAGCTTGTCAGGATGTATCCTAACGGCACCTTCAATTAACAGCTAGCAGATAACCAGACCGATCAGATGTTATAATACACCCCGGGTAGTGTATGTTGCGTAGGTGATGTCATTTAATGCAATAATGATTTTATCTTAGTGATCTGATGGAAATAATAAACTCGTTTTAGAAATGGATATTCTCGACTGTCATAGCGTTAACGACGGCTTCTATTTCTTCTTTAATATTTGATAAAAAGTAGAAGAAGCGATCTGTAATATTTTGACGGAGGGGCTTGATCTGCTTAATACACGACTCAGTCGAAGTAAATGGTTGAATTTTTATTTCTTTTCAAGTCCCGGTAAAACGCCTTTGCTGTGCTTTGACCGAGCGGCCTCCAATTCGCAAAATGTCTGGTATTCGGCACAAACAGCAATATTTTTTGAATAGGTTGTGTGCAAAATATTCAAAATTACAAGCTCTTAAATGTGTGGACCTATTTAGAGATATAGGGACTGATAATGGAATTTTAGCTCCGTCACTGTCTCTGTTAAAGCCCATACTTTTAACCATTTTACACTCCTCCGTGTATGCAGTGTATTGTTTTGTTGTAGTTGTGTAGTTGTATGAGAGCAAGTAGCCATCGATAAAATTGTTCACCCCTAAGAACGTGCTTAGTAAGGTATCATAACATTGCACTGTAGATAATTTGATGGCCTTAAACACTGTCCACTGTAGATGAAGCAGTAAGAAAATGCTTCTCAAATTAAAATGTGTCATCCAGGACTGTGAAATGTGTATCCTGTAACACTTAACTTGTAAGGTCAGCTGGTAACCATGTTTGATTTGAGAGTTTTCCATTGACACCGTCTTGTGTAATCTTGTATCTTTGTATGCCTTCAGTTTGTCATAGTGTGGATTGAATGAGACTTGTGTGTTCACTCCAATTTTGTTGATTTAATGTAACGCATGTATTTAAAGAAGTAGATAAGTTGAAATAAGTTTTCTACACATGAACCATGGATATTCTGTTATAGCTCGGACAGAAGGTGTAAGAGCATGGCTTCTGCTTAACTGTGGTCTCTGCTAGACAAAATATGTCTGCAGAAAACAAGTTTCGCAGTCTTAATGGAGGTAAAGATGGGTATGGGAAATGATGCTTCAACCAGCAGAAATCATTTTGTGGTATACAGCCATACTGACGATTGCAGCAATGGTTTGAGAAATCTGCAGCTGAGAAATGTGTGCTGTATTGTCAAGATTGTTTTGTGCTATTCAGAACGTGGATAAGATACATTTACATAAAACACAAGATATAGTGTTTCTTCTCGCTTATACAGTCGACATATCTGAACTATTTCCAGTTATAAAAGGTATTGTATGAAGTGGTGATAATATCGTTTGTTCAAAGTAGATAACCCATCATACACAACACCGGCTAATTTACAAGTAGTTAAGACTTAGTCTTGTTTCTGTCTAATGGACATAGAGCAGGCAGTGTGCCTATATCATTGATTCTAATCAAAGGGCCTTACAGCAGCTGAGAATACTTAATAAATTATGTATTTATACAATCGGCAACATCCTACATAAGAAACTGCCTCTCCGACATGTGTTAGACAAGTCAGACAGGATTGCAGGCTCCCTCAGGGCAAGTGGTGGAAAAAGAAAAGCTACACCTGTAGTCAGACTGGAGTTCACAGCAGATGTTTACATCGACAAAATCCCCCTTTTTAAATTTAAGATAAGTTATGAATAGAAGTATGGACAGCAGCAGTTGAAAATGTTTTACAAATATATTTAACTGCCACATTTATTTTCCTGAACGCAGTGGGCATGTTCCTGTATGGCCTTGATATGAACACTTACTTGTTACCCACCATGTTCAGAGCGGGGACAAGACCAGTGACGCTCTCTACGACAGTTGGAATGCTAAAGAGGCGCTTGTGGTTTGGCTGGGCGCAATTCACAAACCATGTTAAGTCACAGGCGCTCAACGACCTGGCAGTGGCAAACTGCTGACTTTGACCTTGGTGCCACGGCCCTAAAGTTGGTAAATTGAGAATACAGCCATTAACATTGAACTTGTGCTTGGTATGCGACAAAAAATATTTACTTGCCTTTTATTTTTAGCTGCTGAGATGCAATTTCTTCGGCTGCAAGGACAACGGGGTTTAGTAGACTCTGTCTGTTGTGTTCCTCAGATAATTCCCTTTAGTACAATGAATTTTTGTTTGGATTTATCAAAGCCTTAAAAATTACATGTGGTATAATTACTTAAGGGACTGCAGTAGCAACTGAAACAAAGTAGTGGGCAAAGTAAGCAGGCTGCACAATTTAGATCTGATGCAGTGCTTACTATAATTGATATTAAACCTTAATTTTTATTCTTAATCTAATCTTAAAGCTGCAAGAGTTAGAAATTGGGGGGAAAAGGCCAGAATTTGAAAATACACACCTTGCTTCTGCAGCTCTCTCCTCTTTGCTCAAATGAAAAGACTAAATATAATGATGTATGACATGAATTTGTTTCATGCTGCTACAGGAAAGTGAAGCTGAAATATGATGGAAGCTGCCATGGAGCTTCTGTGACAAACCACAGAGTAGAGCAGTAGAGTTGTGTCTGATAAATCTTAACAATCTGTGATTAAAACTGTCAATCACATATTTTTACATATTATTTCTAGCAGCCCAAACTTTTTTTGTAATAAAGTAAAATGACAAAGCCTCGCAAAGTAGTAGATGTAAATTCTCCAACCCAAGAAATATTTTCCCTTTGTGTACTCATTACTTAAGATGGAAATTTGTTCTCTTTTCTTCCAGAAGGCACTGGGAAGAGGCGCAAAGAAAAATTTCCATACTCGATGACATTACATCGCAATGTCCGATCGTTTGGGGCAAATAACCAAGTCCAAGGATGGGAAAAGCAAGTATTCCTCACTCAGCCTATTTGACAAGTACAAGGGAAAATCAATAGAAACTCAGAAAAATACAGGTAAGAGCATTGTTTGTTCAGTGTTCTACAATTTTCATCAAAGTTTTATTTTGTGATCTTGGTACACATTTTAGTTTGCTCTATTTCACTCCTCATTACTTTAAATCTAATTGACATTCTGAATGCCTTTGATACTTTCCTCAATCTCCAGTAGTTCCACGACATGGCTTACAGAGTCTTGGCAAAGTGGCCACAGCCCGGCGTATGCCCCCACCTGCTCATCTGCCGAGCTTGAAATCTGAAAACAAAGGAAACGATCCCAACGTGATTATTGTGCCCAAAGACGGTACAGGATGGGCAAACAAGCAGGAACAACCCGATCAAAAGAGGTAAGAGGAGATGGCCATCGTACACTGCCCGCTACAGTATGCAGAAGGCCTGTCGAGTATATTATAACCACCTCACACCTCAAATATGACCTTGTGTCTGATGTATGTTGTTAATTTGGCTCATTTTTAACTTCTTCCATCTTGTCTGTTTTTTTTCCTTGTTTTGTTTTTTGGCCATGATAACTTCCTGTAATTGGTGCGAATGTCCGAACCATCTAAAAAGTCCATCTTTTTTGGTCGGACTAATGAGCAGCTCCTTAGTCTGCACCATGGTCCAGGGTGGGTTTCACACCTATAAATATGGTTCAGATCAAACTAAAACATGCTCAAGTCTGGAGCAGACAAGATTGGTGTGAAAGTGCTCACAATAACATCTCATTGCATCCTATTCTTTACTATTAGTATAGTAAGTGTAATTAAACTATTATTAGACTTATACTGCCGTGGTAGCATAAAGTTAACAGAATAGATAATAATATTTTTTAATCGCTATTATTTTTATGACGATTAACTGACAGCACTTTCTAGGGGTGGGTGAAATGGCCAAAATCTTCTATCACTGTCGACATGTAATTTTATGTCACAGTAATAGTGCTTATCATGATAGAGTAATTGTTCTGTAACTTCAGTTAAGATGTTTTAAATAGTACTTCATCACATTTGATTAATTTCCCTTTTTACTTTGAAAAACAAAAGACTCCAAACATTAAACCTAATATTATTTTGAAAAGGTTCCAAATGAGCACAATTAGACTGTCAAAACAAACTACAGTGTGCAGAAGTCTGGTAATCATGTAATGCCAGCTTCGTTACAAATTTTTAAAGATTTTACCAGTAAGTTTTACTGGTTTTAAGATGCTAAGCAGTCCTGCTGCCCAAGTCATGTTACCTAGCGAAGCAACTGAATGTAAAAGATTGAACACTAAAGTGAGAAACCCACTGTGATTTGCTACATGCCCCGAAATATATAACAGATAGTGCCAGGTTTGCCATATCTCTATCGGTGGACAGAGTTGCATGGTATATACCGTCATATTGCCCAACCCTACTCTGATCATAAAGTTTTATCTAAATCGACAGTACTACAATTTAATTTAAAACTCTTTCATACTTGTAAGGGGATAGCCTCAACATACAACTAGGCTCGAGCTTTGTAATACTCACCTGACCAAATTGTAACTTAAAGTAGAATTTGGGTTTTACATTCCCATTGTTCAGGGATTCGGTCTGTCTCTGTTGTTGTGTCTTGTATCTAGCTCACCCTTAGGGCAAGCATCTTTTATCAGCTTCTTCCTTTATTCCCTCCTAAATTCCACAAAGCTGACAGTTTTCTTTTTCTCTCCTCTTTGCAGTTCTATTGCATCAATACCACAGCTGCCGGAGTTGCAGCCGCAGCTGGCTTTACAGAAATCTGTCTCCAATCTTCAGAAGCCCTCACCGGTAGCCAACCAAGAGGTGGGTGTATATATAGTGTATATGTGATTATGGATGTTGAGCCAGTGGCATTTTGATAATTTTAAACCATCACAAATACTGTGTTTAAAGTGTTGGCACCCGTCTGATTTCAGAGAGACACTATGTAATACTCAATTAAATTTGTGATAGCATTATTGAAAATTCAAATAAAACTCACTTTGTTTATATCAACCAGACAAGACAATGATTACTCTCTTTCAGTAAATGTAATGTAACAGAGGGAAAAAAACAGACATTTTCTAATGGAATTGAAAAATGGTAAGTCTGCTCCCAAAGCAGCCACTGCTAAGTGTCTGATTGTGTTTGATTCTTTGTATAGGAATGATGTTAGCTACGGTGACAGAAAAATACTCTGGTATTTAATCTGGTACAGCTTTGAGACTGACCTTGATTTTCTCTATTCCCACAGAACACAAACACAGGTGGACCAAAGCAATGGGCCCAGCTAAATGGAAAGGCAGTAGAGCAAGATGGTGAATCATTGTTGAATTGTTATATTTATATTTTTTTATTATTAGAATTGAGGGTGAGATGTGTGATGCATACTGTGCTCATTCTGACCTCTATGTGCATTTTCCAGCTTGTCCAGCATCGTTTAGTTTAAATTAATCATAATTCTTTTTCTTTGCCACTTATTAACATACAACATCAGGTTCAAGGGCCTCAAACCGACTTCAGCCCTTCTCTCACGAGGAATTTCCCACACTGAAGGCAGCTGGAGAACAGGACAGGGCTGGCAAGGAAAGAAGCGGCTTCGATCCGTCGTATGGGCCCGGACCAAGCCTCCGCCCCCAGAGTAAGTCTCTGCTTCCTAGCTCAGGAACTGGCTAGCACACCTACAGATAAGCAAATGTCTTTAGGAAAGCAAATTACCAAATTGGCAAGATTTTGGTCTCAGAGCTACCGTTACTGCTAAGTATACCATTAAAGGATCATGTGATAAACCAAAAGAAACCAATTCCACTAATGGCAGGAAGACAGCAGTGTATTCAGTGTTTCTACAACCCAGTACTTTGTGTCTGGTACTGTGTATTTTTCAAGTCAGTACAGATGTACTCACACATGCTGACATTCTCACTGATTGGTGTACTTTGGCTAGACTCAGTTGTTGTTCACAGATGGAAAGAGGGCTTTTTAAAGTTCATACACACGGTTTGGGATTTTCTGGTCACAATAACTAAAAAAATGTAAATGGCTCTTCATTTAAAGATGTGACGAGCTGGAGGGAAGGTGGTGGCAGGAACCTTCAACCTTCGTCCCTGACCCTCGGCCTGCCAGCAGATCCTGAGGGTAAGCTCACTGCCCTGGGTGAGACTGGCACCCCTCCAGCCTCATCTCACCCCTCCTCTGCCACCGGTACCACCACTTCCACACCAGTGGTGGCTCAGACACCAGTTCCTGATCCCAAGGAGCCTTCACTGCGACCCGCCCAGCCTGTCCGCAGAACAACCGTCCCTACTGCACTGCAGTACCAGCTTCACCACACTTCAACTGCTGTCTACCATGATATGTTACCTGCATTTGTAAGTATATATGATTCATGACTTACTCAGTCATATGCTCTTTTGTTGGTTGCTTGTATTTCTATTATGAACACATTTTCCCATCATGCTGTTTACAGATGTGCTCTAAAGAGACACGTGAAGCCCCAGGTACAGATCACGCCCCCACCACTGTTGCAGCCCCAGCCCGATTTGATAGTAAACCCACTTTTAGGCAGAGCTATGCCAAACCTGACCTAGTCAAGTAAGTACAAGCACAGTGAGAATGCATTTTTCCCTTAAGTGGTTTGACCAAGAGTTTTGTGACAACTGCCAACTCCTAATTTGCATTTTTGTACTCGTGATTGCAGTGGCGATGTGAGGAGAGAGAACCGCTTTGTCCGTGCTCCACCTCGACTCTCATCTCAACCCATTCGCAGGCCAGGCGACAGACCGCTTCGGCCAGCCATCATCAATCCAGAGGACCTGAAGGATCTGGATGAGCTTGACAATGACTGCGAAGACGGATGGGCTGGTTAGTAGCTATTAGACCCGTTCACCTAGTGTCTGACAATAGGTGGATTTCCATCTTGCATCACAAATTTTAACTGACTTTAAAAAAAAAACCCTGCAAATGTATGTGTTTCATCAAAAGCTTGAAGCTGGCTGACATTGTTTGACCCTCAAACTGAACCACTGCTCTGGATCATGTAACATTTC
>JAPQRN010000005.1:36734499-36756630 GCA_037367275.1 Coranthus polyacanthus | reverse complement strand
TTTCATCAAAAGCTTGAAGCTGGCTGACATTGTTTGACCCTCAAACTGAACCACTGCTCTGGATCATGTAACATTTCAAACTTCTCCACAGTTGTCAAAGCCTTTTTCTAATATTTGTTTCTGCAGTTCTTCATAATATGATGGTGTTTCATTGTTGTTTTCCAACAAATATAGCATTTCATTTGTTGCTTATATTAATTCAGTGACCATTGCAGTCTCCTTATTGGCTCACACAAGCAGACACGCATAACAATTTGCTAAATCTGTTTCCATTGAAGTTGTTCACATTTATCTTTTATTGATAGACTGACATTTCCACCTCTGTTTTTTGTTTGGTTTTTTTAGGACTCCATGAGGAAGTTGATTACAGTGAGAAGCTCAAGTTCAGTGACGATGAAGAAGAACACTCCAGTGACAAAAACAAAATGTGGTGAGATCCCCTCAGCTGTTTAAAATTGTTATTAAAAAACAATCTTACTCTTTTTGTTGTACAAATGCTTTCTATCACAGCTTTGGCGCTGTATTTTTTTGTTTTTAAATATTGATTTGCTACTATTAAGGACTGAATGGGAGAGGGAGAAAGAAAACCAGCGTGACTGCCAATCCTCCCTAAGTCTAGGTGAGGCATCCTACCCGCAGGAGAGCCCTGATGAGAGTTACCCATACCAACACCATCACCATGAGCCTCCCAGGAAGACTAATGGTAGATACCTCTCTACGGACAACCAGGTAGCCACATGTGGTATTATGTTTTCCACATTCGTCCTTTCTTTTGAGATTACCTTTCTAAGATTAAGTCGCTATGTTGTTGGCCACAGTGTATGCACATTAGATCTGTAAATCCCTCGATGAGTATTCAGACAATACTGTAGAGGATACACTACGAAAAGTAGTGACAATGTACAGCTACACCCCCTCAAGTGAGGCTGCCATTGTGAATTGGGACCAATGACCTTGCTGTAACCATAGTGATGTGTTTGTCACTATTTTGTACTGATACCTCTCTCTTGGCAAGAGGATGTGACAGACATAGTAGTAATAGATTATGGCACAGCTTTACTGTAGCTTTGATGTAAAAATTAGACCAAAATTCCAGGTAGACTTGCACATGCAGACCTACATGTTTAAGTTTTTAATCTAAGTGGATGGGATCGTACAGTCCATATTTTAGTATTTTCCTAGTTTGTATCTGGCCATTGACATTGTATGCATGTTGTTTTTTCCTTTTCACCTATGTTTATTAATTTAAATGAATGCAACAATTTGTGAACCTGTGAATATGAAATAACTATCTAGTTGAGAGTTCTACTAATGTCCACTTTGTCAAAAAAAAAGTTAATGCTGGAGATGACTATATGGCCTTCATGCATACACACTCAAACTTGTCTGTTCCATCTCTAGCCACAGCAGAAAAACCAAGGCGAGCCAGTGGCTGAACAGGAAGATCACCAGCGCCACTCTCAGACACAGGCACCAGCTAGGGCCAAGTATGTGTCAGCTGAGCTGTCAGAGGCTGTTGAGAGGGCCCGCAGACGCCGAGAGGAGGAAGAGAGACGTGCCCGTGAAGAACGTTTAGCTGCATGTGCTGAAAAACTTAAAAAGCTGGATGAGAAGTTTGGGAAGACTGAAAGACAGATGTCCAGGACAGAGGACAGCCAGAAAGATGGAGAGGGAAAGGATGCCCCACTGTCCCCAAACAGGGAACCAAGTAAAGGGCACCATGACAACTGGCAGTACAGCACAAAAGGTAAAAAAAATAACATACTTAAGCCAAAATTTAATATGAAATATCAAGATGATATATGAATATGAAATCTAATAGAAAATTGTGTTTTTAAATAATTTTCAGATGGAAGTGAGTGTCCCCCTGAGAACTCATCTGGCCACAGTTACCGCGATGAGCCTGGCTTCTCTGCCTACCGAGGCAGTGAGGATGAAAGCCAGGAGCCCTCCTCCCCCTCAGGAGACTGCAGTGGTCGCCATGCCTCCAAACCCATGCCTCCCCGCTTTCAAAAGCAACCACAGCATCACCAGCAGCAGGTGTGCACTAGTTGATGGTTTTTCTAACCCAAGAAATCACAATCTTATACTACTGCCATAATGAGAACAGCACCACGTGAAACAGTTGTTTCTCAAGGTTGCAAACTTCAAAATCACTGAGATGTGTTTAAAGTCTAATTGTGTTTGAACTAAAAGCCCTCTAGAATTTCACTTGATAGAAACTATTCATTTTTAACAAGCGTTTTATTGTAAAAGCTTTGCCATCTTGTGGCGCTCGCACATTACTACAAACTACAGTTTGGTTGAGAGATTAACACTAATGTACTCAGTGACTAAACCAGAACAGCTAAGTAATAGCATGAAAATAGCTTGATTATATTGTTGAATGTATGAATAACTGGCATGTACATGCATGTATGGCAGGCACAAGATGATTAACCAGCCTGCATTTGTGAACCGGCCGTCATTTGTTTATGTCGACCACACTTCTGGTCTGAGACCTGGCTTTTATGTGAGGAAATACAGTAATTGTAAGCGCTTTCATTGCATTCATTTCACAGGAACAGGTATACAAGATGCAGCACTGGCAGCAGTCAGGCCACCCTGCCTCCTCTGGCTCAAACCACACCCAGCGGGGCTACTATCCCCCACATGTCCTTGGATTTGATCCTCGCTGGATGATGATGCCTCCTTTCATGGATCCCCGTATGACCCAGGGAAGATCTCCTGTGGACTACTACCCCAGTGCAGTCCACTCTTCAGGTAGATACTGGGAAGAAAATAAGTGTATAACAACAAATTTGAAAGCTTTCATGAAGAATTATGTTACGTAAAAAAAAAAATCTCATCTATGTAATTGTTCTCAGCAGGAATGATGAAACCCATGATGCATCAAGACCACTTGGACAGTCCTGGTTCTGATGAGGGCTGCCATTCCAGCATGCACCAAGAGAGAAGAGCCCCTTCCACTGAGCCTTGCCCTATGTGGAACCAAGATGGCTACCCGTTGCGTAGCTTCACCCCACCCTACCAGAGGCAGCATGAAAACTCAGACAGCGGCCAGCGAGATGACAGGTCAGTCACTCTGTTAATACATTAAATATGACAATATATGACAATCTTGCATTTTTTAAGTCATACTTGTGTTGTTTTTTTTATTAAAATACCTCTGACTTTCCCTGTTGAAATTTTACAGAAGTGATATGGCCTGCTCCCAACAAGACTCCTATGAAGATAGGGCAAATGATTGCTTGGACCACCCCCAAGATAATCTCCCCCATCACTCATACTCAAGCCGAGGTTCAGACCGAGATCACCAACACCATGAACAAGGCTTACTGACCACACCTCAGAACCACCCCCAGCATCATGCAGATGGCGAATACCCAAAACAGGACTCTAGAGACAAATATCTCAAAGATGGCGCAGACTCTCACGATGAGACATTGGACGGCTCCAAAGACATTTGGAAAAGAGATGGCAGTCAGAAGAAAGATGGAGGACCCAACAATGTTCAAAACCAGTGGTCTGAACCCAGTTCCAGTTGTAGTAGTAGTGTCAGTCAGCCATCCGAGAGCAGTGGGCGAACTCTGACTCGCAGAACTGGGCCAATAAAGAAACCAGTTCTCAAGGCCCTTAAAGTGGAAGACAAGGAGAATGAGAAGCCTAAAACTGAGCCCGAAGAGAAGCCTGTCCCATACCGCCTGGAGAAAGAAGTTCTTACAAATGTTTATGACTTAAAGAAAGATAACCAGCCTGCAAGCAACAGGCGGTCAGCTTCACCTGTTGTTGAGAAACAGCCTGAAGAGAGGCAGCGTCAGTCTCCAGCTCCAACCAAAACAGACAGGCCTCTGAGCACCCACAGTGATGACTCTCCAAAGGACAGCGCCTGGGACAGTGGCAAGAGTCAGGCTCCCAGAGATAGCCAGGAAAATCGAGACCCCCAGGTACCACGGCGCAATAACTGGATCTTCATTGATGAAGAACAGGCCTTTGGTGCTGTGAGGGGAACAGGTAGAGGCCGTAGTCGAGGCTTTAGAGAATTCAGCTCTAGAGGCGGGACCCGAGGGGGTCGAGGTGGAGACAATCTCAGAGGGGGTTATAACAACAATAACAACAGCAGTGGAAGTGGCCCTCAGCGGACAGTCAGAGGTCGAGCCCCACCAAGGGACCTTGTCAAGGTGGAGGAGTTCCAGAGGGGAAAGCCCCGGAGGCGGAACGTCAGTGAGACTTTGAGTGAAGCATCAGAATATGAGGAACTGCCCAAGAGACGTCGGCAGAAGGGATCTGAAAATGGCGAAGTTTACACAGAGTCTGGAGAAGTCCGTAAAGCTGACAGAGACTCTTGGCGATCCAACAAAGTGTACACAGATGACCAGACGGCACCCGATTCCAGAGAAAAAGCCAAAGCCAACAGGAGCTTTGGAGGACGCATGTTGCCCCCCAGATTGAATGCCACTGGAAGTTACAGTCGAAGCTTTGGTGGTGGCAGGGACATTTCCACATGGAGGGGCCGTGGAACGCAATTCAACAGTGCCGGTGGTCCCATGCAGGAAAATGGTTATGGCCCAGGAGCTGAAACTGCTTACTCCCGCAGACCCCCTGTTGAACGTGAGACTCTCAAGTACGCCCCTAAATTCACCGGCTGCTTCATGGAAAATGGCACAGAGGACCGTGAAGGGGACTATTACTTTGACAACGACAACCCCGACAGGCAGGTGTTAAGGAGACGCCGCCCACCCCGTCAAGATAAACCTCCACGTTTCCGTCGTCTGCGGCAAGAACGTGAACCTGGCTCAAACCAGTGGACAAGTGATGAGTACTTAAATGGAGACTTTGCAAACCCCTGGCCTGGACGCTCCAAAGTCAGCGGGGAGGACAGCTGGCCCAGTGGCCACTACTCTGGTGGACGTTCTAGTCAGCACGGTCAGACAGAAGAGTGGGAAACAGGATCAGACAACAGTGACTTTGGAGACTGGCGGGAGAAGAGGAGCGGAAGTGGGGGTGCAGCTCCCCAGGGACACGGTGATATTCCCTCAGACTCTGGTCATAGTGAACCAGGCTCCAGCGAGAAGAGGGAAATGTCCAAGAGAAGCTTCTCCAGCCAGAGACCCTTAGTGGAACGGCAGAACCGGAAAGGGGAGCCATCATTGCTGGAAGCCAGTAAGATGACGCGTACACCTGATAATCCTCCCACCACCTCCTCTAACAGGAGTGACAGTTGGCAGAATGGAGGGACATCTTGTAAGAGGTGAGGAGAATGGGAGTATGTTTGTTTCTACAGATTAATAGAACAAAATTGAGTTTGTAGGTTATTGCAGGTTGCACATTATTGCATCTAGATGTTTTGCTGTTGGTAAGCTTTATTAATACCTTGTGGGAAGTTGCAGTAGCACTCTAGTGCCTTGTTTCAGGTCTGGTTGTGAATCTAAGGAACGTACGAAGGCAACTGGACTTGATAGAATTTCTTTCAGATGTTTCACCTCTCGTCTATCAAATCTGGTTGTCTTTGTGCAGCACTTGGATAACCATGACCTGGATGACTGAGAATCTTCAGACATATTTGGTTGTTATACTTGCTTGGAAAAGCAGCAGGACAGCATGTGTCCTTTCTGTATTGGTTAGATGTCAATAACTCATTACCCCTGTTTCCAAAAGTTCCCCTGCTAGTTTGTAAGTAGTAGTAAGTTTGAGTCATTCAGCACTCCTCACAGGATATGTGAAGCATGCTGCTCAGTTTTATTGGCTCGACAAATGTGGGAAAGATACCTCTGCATCATTGGAATATTGGTTCGTTGTACAACACAGTTGATTTTTCCTCAGCATCTCCCTGAGCCTTAAATTTAAGTCAGTTCAGTTTTTTTTATATATACCATCTGTTTTTGCTGGTCTTGATCCACTGCCAGGTTTAGCTTTTACACTGCTGTAAACTGCCAACTGACCAGAATTAATTTTTTTATTTTATTTTTTTAAATGCTGAATGATACTTTTGCTTTACCTGGCATACCAAATTAAAAGTGTTATCCCTCTCTTTCCTGTTTTCAGCAGGAGCCCAGATGAGCCAGGTCCAGTCTACAGCATAGAGCAGCCTGAGGAAAGGGAGACCAGTGAGCCCTCAGGGAAAAAACTAGACAAGGATCTGAAGCCAGGGCCTGTCAAGACAGACATAGCTGAACCTCTGTCTCAGTATGAGCTCAGCAGCTACCCAAGTGAGTTACATTTTTATGAAGTCACCTATTTGTTGTATTAATTTTTAGAAAGGAATCAAACAGTTCAAATGTTGTCAGCTGTTTTAAACCTACCTTGCAAACATCAGCCTGTTAACGATCCATGTTGCAAAATGTTTGACCAGAAAGGATCTACCTGAAACTATGTCTGATTTGTAGTTGAAGGGGATACAGGGGGACCAGTTTCCAACTCGGATGGGTACCAGGATGCCTTGTCCAAAAAGCAAAGACGTCCACAGGAAGATGAGAGGAGGAGGAAGGAACAGGGAGCTGCTGTAAGTTAAACATATGCTCAAACCTGATGCTCAGTAGTCATGCTGAGTATGAATAGGGTTTTTTTAATGAAAGTATGTGGTTTGTTAAAAGTTTTCTCAACTTTTATTTGTTAGGTGCCAGGGAAGAACAGGACAATCACATCCAAGATTCCACCACGCTTTGCCAAAAAGCAAGGAAGCATGAGCATCGAACAACCCGAGGAGGCTCTTTCCTCAAACAACCTTGGAACTGAAATCTGGGAAACAAACAGCTCAGGTAGTCTGTTATTGCTTTGTTTACAATGCTGCTGTTGGTGCTTTAATGCAGAAACTGTAGAGATGATTATCGTACCTCAACTCGAGTGTAGTCCTGAAGTGAGTGCTGGGGATGTGACAATCATAAAGTATTCCACCCAAAAGAAGACATTTTTTTTGAAGGAAAAAAAGTCCATCATTGGGCTTCAAGCTGTTTTGTGATCTTCATTTTTAGGTTTTAAGAGAAAGTATGTTTGTCAAAACATTTCCAATATTGACCTAATAATTAAATGTGAGCATTATCTGAGCATATCTTTTCATTTATCGTTAATTTTCAACTGATTCCTTCTCAGCTCTTTCAGTACAGTCTTCAGGGGGAGACTCGTGGACTAAACAAGTGTCATACACTGGGAGCGAGCCTAACTCTGAGGTATTGCCCTGCAGTTACTAATAGAAACCTCTTATCTATGTCTTCATAGTTTTTCTTACGTTAAGATATCTTCTAATGCTTGCTAAATTAACATAATTCATTACAATATTACATCAGCTGTCATATTATTATATTCCTTTGTTAACACAAATGTTCTCCTTCTTGTCCAGGACTCTGATGCTGGCCCAGAGCAAACTAAAGAGCAGCACAAACCAGGCCCTATTGGGAATGAGCGCTCCCTGAAGCACCGCAAAGGCTCAGAAGGTGTTGATAGGTTGGAAGGTGGCCCTATCACACCTGTCAATGGAGTGGATCTCCACGTGGACACTGTGCTGCCTGTGCCTCCTATTGAGTTTGGTGTCAGTGCCAAAGACTCTGATTTCAGCCTACCACCGGGGTCTACCCCAGTGCCTGTGTCCAATCCTGTCAATAAGCTTCAGGATGCACTTACCACCAATGTGAGTGATTCCTTTTGTGGGTTCTTTTTAATGTTAGAAATTGATATTATCGCCACAGAAGTCAGTGATTGAATGCAGGAGGACTATCCATTTCATTTCTTAAAAACAAGAGCTGTGGCCTTTCATCACATTCATTTTTGTCTTTTTAAACAGACGGCTCTCAATCAGAGTATCCCCATGCTGCGTTCCAACCACCTCCAGCCCGGTATTAACCTCAACCCCATCTCCTTTCCCAGTGCTGACCTCACTCTCAAGGTATATATATTACAGTGCCATAACCATGATGCTACTTTCCAGTACGTAGCAAATAAGGCATAAAATAAAATGTCAGAATAATTTAATTCAAAGGTGCATGTCAAAATTAAATCTTCTTTGTCTAGATGGAGTCAGCACGTAAGGCATGGGAGAACTCCCAGTCCCTGCCTGAGCAGGGCTCTCCTGGTGGAGGTGCTTCAGGTGCTCAGCCTCCCTGTAGCGTAGGCTCATCAAGTGGGGTCAGCTACAGCTCTTTTGGAGGAGTTTCCATGCCTCCGATGCCTGTGGCCTCAGTAGCACCTTCCATGTCAATGCAAGGTAAAACTAGACTCAGTTTTACTAATTTGATAAAGGCATTATTTTCAGAGAGATGTAAACTAACTTCTGTTGTGTTTTGTCCCTTCTGTAGGTAATCATATTCCCCCTTTGTATCTGGATGGCCATGTCTTTCCTAGTCAGCCACGCCTCGTACCACCCACTATGACCCAGCAGCAGACCTACCAACAGGTAGAGGAGACACACAGACACAAACACACCAACGAGCCTCGTTTGTCTGTATGCAGATTTGTCATTGTCTTATATTTGATTACCCATTCAGGCAGCCGCAGCCCAGCAGATTCCAATCTCTTTGCACACATCTCTTCAGGCTCAGGCTCAGCTGGGGCTTCGTGGAGGTCTCCCAGTCTCGCAGTCACAAGAGATGTTCAGTTCTATGCCCCCTTTCAGGTACTGCCACCCCTGTCTTAAACAGTCTCATTAGTAGGGCTCACGATGTTGACATTTGAGTTGACAATTAATTGCCATTGTGATTAAAAATATTATTGCCTATTCTGTTGACTCACTAATAGTAGTTTAGCTATTCTTAGCAAGTGTAGTTATACTAGTTCTCCATTGAACTCATAGCATCACTGTGCAATGAGGTGATATTAAGAGAGCCAATGAAACAGTGGAAAACCATTTGGAAATAATAAAATGTTATGTTCATTTCACCGACTGGAGACAGTTTGCTCAAATAATTGCGATGAGATGATTATGTAATAATTGTGAGGCCTACTAATTACTTTACTTTACACATTATCTCTTATGGCGTTAAGCTCTCCAGCACTCACTTGTCCTGCTGCTCTGCTTTTTCTTTATTCCAGGTCCCAGGTTTACATGCACCCTAACCTGTCCCAGCCCAGCCCCATGGTGCTGTCAGGTGGAGCCCCCCTCAAGGGGCCCTACTCAGCTTTCCCTGGCATGCAACCCTCAGACATGGTTAAGCCCCAGTCGGGCTCTCACTACCAGCCAATGAATGGCAGCCAGCAGATGGTCTACGATAGCCAAATGAACCAAGGTCCTGGTATGGGTTCTTCCCAGTTAATGGACTCTCAGCTCATCCAGGTTAGTGCATGACTGCAGCTCAGTTTAACAGAAGCAGGATAATTTATTAGTCGTTTAGATGTATGATTTTGTTTGTCTTGCTCGTGAGTAGTAACGATCTGCAGTATTAATAGCATAATTGGATCATTAATAGATGTTAACTTTAAATGATGACAGCTAATATAAACCCTTTTTCACCAGGTGACCATGCCATTACCTGGCTCTCAGCTGCGCTATGGCTCAGCTCAGCAACATCTTATTCTTCCCCAGTCCATCCAGCTGCAGCAGGGACAGAACCTGTCTGTAGGAGCCCCACGCCGAATGATGCCCCCTGGCTCCCAGCCTCCTGTCATGACTGGCAGCCGGGAGGTGCGATTTCTTGACCTTTTTGTCTTTAAAATAAAAAGTGTTGTGTTCAGATCTAAATGTATTAGTGAAAATTTTAAAATGTGCTCCCAAAACAAATGGCACAGCCAAATCTTTATCACACCACATATCTTTGTTGGTGGTTGTTTTTGCTGATGGCATTCTCCACACCTAATGTAAAAAGCAGTATATTACAATGTGTTATTGTCTTTCCCTCAGGGCTCACAGATAGATATGAAAGGCTTCCAGTTCTCTGAGAAGCCCAGTCATTCCCCAGGCATCTCCGGAGGGTCTTACAGGTGAATTAAAATAACTGCTGCAAATAATTGAAGCTATTGTTGATTCATCACGAGAAATAACTTGTCTTATAATGCATGTTGCAGGAGATGGATTCTAAAACTACATGTGTATATTTCTGTCTCCTCTTCAGGCCCGGGTCTGCCAGCCCCAGTGGGAAGCCCTCTGGTCCAGGGGGACCTGTTGGCCCTCTGCCAACACATTTCACTCAACAGGTATTTGCTTTTCACACATGTATGATGATATACATTTACTATAAAAGTTAATTCATCAAGGCATTTTCAAACTTGGACCAAGATGAGCCTTCCAACTTAAAGGTTCAGTGTGTGATCTTTAGTGTTATTTAGCAAAGTTGCAGATTCCAACCAACTGAATCCCATCACCCTCCACTACAGCGGCTGCAGGAAACCCAAAAAGGTCCTCATTAGAGCCAGTGTTTGTTAAGTTAAGTTCTGGTCCTTTTGGTTAAGAAGATATTAACTCTGGTCCACACTCAAACATAGTAGATGGTGATAATACATCTTAACACTGGATGCCACCCCCTATAAAATCAACAACTGGAGAGGAGTCTGAGAGGAAGCCTGCTAAGAACTAGGAGGAACTAGGGATGTACTGATCCGACTTTTTCAGGTCTGATACAGATTCCCAGGCTTTGAGTGTTGGCTGATACCGAGTACCAATTTGATACCGGTGTTAAATCAATAAACAACACGCCTCACTGTATGGAATAGACTGGGATTATTCTTTTATATGTAAAACATCATCATTACTGAATTATTTTTAAATTGGTAAATAATCATGGACCACCAATTTGGTAAAACTATTGTTGTTGTAGCATTGTGTATTACTTCCAAATTGCAGAGCCTTGGTTGTTAGTGTAAGAGTTTTATTTTTGTAATGATATATGTTGTAGAAGACTTAATTGATTAATGAGTTACTATAATTTTTAATTATTGGTCATTATTAGATTTTCTAAGTTGGGATATTATTGTTTTCTGTGTGTAGATTGTTTGGTAATTATTTAAACTGACAGAGAGACGTAGTATGTACACGTAGAATAACATAGAATTGAACTCAATAGATCAGACTATGGCCTGATCCGGCTGTTTGGGGCATTCCCAGTAGAAACATGCCGCCGCAACATGGTGGACTCTGGGGGGGACCCACTCCCTCTGTGGATATAAATGACTCATTCCAAGGTAAAGAAAACGCAACAGTTCTTATTTTTGCGTGATTCTACACTAATGAAAACATAATTATGAATATTACATTCCATTTCTACACTGAAGTCCTCCTCAATCCCCCTCAAGTCTTACACATTGGACCTATAAATCTGTTACCCAAACCTACCTGGATCATATTTGAAACAAAGCACACATTTGAAAATGCCTACATTGAGTAATTGCTGGCATGCTAATTATGTCTATTTTCCTTTATTTCCCACCCTGTCGTGTCCTTTGCCCCTACTCCGCTTCACCTGTGACCACCAGGTCCCACCTGCTCAGGGCAGCATGGTGATGCACATGCGGCCCCCCACCACCGGCCCTTTCCCCAACCCCATCCAGAGACCAGTCATGCAGGTCAACAAGCCTGTCATCATCCGCTCCCCCCCTTACCCCAATCCCGGCCGTGACCCTCCCCACTCCACACCCCCCTCTGCCCCTGAGCCCCCTATCAAAGGGCCAGAGGATGGCATGAAGGTGAGCCACCCACTATAAATATAGGTAATTTAATTTAATCCATTTTCTTTTTCTCAATTTTAATTGAATTATGTATTTGATATGTCATGTATGTTTGATGTATTTGTACACAAGGTCTTGACAGAATACATTTTCAGTGCCTTTAGTGTCTTATTTAGTACTCTATTGTTAGTATGTGTACTAAATTGTTGAGTTTGCTATTTAAGTGTGTTTAGACAAACTGTAAATGTTCAGCAGATATTGCATTATGATTCACAGTGTATAGTGAAGCATTCTTGAGAACAGTAAAGTCAATGTGTTGACTTTTGCATTCTGAAATACACTAATATCATTACTGTGTGGATGTGGATTCCAAGGCAGTAGGTCTTAGTGACTCTGCCTTTTGATTTTGCAGAACAAAACCATGCGAGATGTGCGCAAAGCTGTGGGTGAGGGCAAGACACCGTCTGTGGGCATGACCAGCAAACTCCAGGAGCCCCTGCCCTCCACAGGGCAAGCCAAACCAGCACGCACTGGAGCTATCAAACCGCAGGCTGTCAAAGTAGAGGAGGGCAAGGCATAACAATGGACCTTAAAATCCTCATCACCACCCAGCCTGCCAACCCCAAACCCCTTGACCTGTCCCACCTTCTCCCAAGGCAAGGGGGCAGAAGTCCTGACATCACAATGAAATGCCCCTCTCGAACTCTCAGAACTGGACATTACTATTTCACACCGCATATAGAGATATATAAATATATATAAATATATACATAGACACAGTCTTTTAAGCAGATTTCTTCAAGGTCCTCTTTAATTTATTATTAGTCATTTTAAGGGGAGAAAGGTAAAGAGAAAACATAGTTCTGTTTTTTGTGTTTCTCCCTAAAATAGGGAAAAGAAAATGGCCAACTAAAGACAGATGATTCATTTTTCATACTATTTTGCCAAACTGTATTTGCTCCCTATTAACGGGCCCTTACTACCAAGCAGACACTTACAACTCCCTGAGAGAAGCAAATGGTTAAAAAAAACAAACAAATTTGAATTGCAGTGGGGCACTTTCTTGTCATTTTTCATTGGCATTTTTTACTGGTAAATACGGAGTTTCTTCCAAGTTGACCATTATTGGTAAAGAACTCCTTTTATGAAACCAGAGAAAAAAAAAAAGAAAAACTCGTATGAGTTAAACATTTATGGACATCATTGCATGTCAACATGATGAAAGTGAAGCGATGCTTTTTCTGGGGTACTTCACCCAGCCCATGAACTGTGTGGCAAAACTGCTTAGATTGGTAGGAAGTTAATTGTCAATATTTCTTTTCTTAAAATTCTGTTCTTTGCTTTTACACTTTGTCGCTGGCTATCTTCTGTATGTAAAATGAAACAAAAAGGTGGACGATTTACCAAAATCATGTTGCTTCCACGGGAACTTCACTGGCATTGATACAGCGTGTGCATGTGTGTAAACTTTTACAAAGACTGTGCCACCGACTGTGAGGATTTTGATCAACCAAGGTGGCAACAATTTTGGCTTCATTGTGAAATTTTGTTGAGGGGTGGGGGGACGGGGGGGCATAAGAAGAGGCTCTATTCAACATTGCTGTAAAAGACCCCCAGAATAGCCGATTGAAATGTTTGCTTTCTTATTGTGTTGTTTGGGTTGTAATGAATCAAATTGTCTGTTCATGAACATGTGATGTGATGATTTTTACATCCCTCAACTTGGGGCGTTTTTTGCTTCTTTTTCTTTCTTTTTTTTTTCTTTTAAGGCTCCTTAAAGACTTTGCTCTCTGGTTCCGTTCAAATCCCACCTCATACTACGGTGGGGAATTGTGAAGAAACTAAGACCATCACCATTTATTCTTCAGCTTCTGGTCTCTGAAGTGGCACAAGCAATAAAATGCAGCCTAACTATAATCACAATCAGGGTCCAAGTAACTTTTTTTCTGTTGGGAGCTAAAGATTACAACGGGAGGCCATTTAGCATTGCTTGTTGAAATAAAATAAGATTTTTGCTTTGCTACTTCTTTTTTTTCCTTTTTGTGAGCACTGCAGATCAGCGGACTACGAAGGACTTTTAAAGTGTTTGTTCTATTTGAAAATGTGAAGCTGTTGGAATGATCATTTATTTTGTTTTTGGTTTTTTTGTAAAGGACACTCATTTTAAAACTCACAATGCCAATGTCATAACTGGTTAAATGTTACTGCTTACTATAACGCTCCATGACACTACAAAATGTTGCAATTTATCTTTATGACAGTGTTTCACTGGTATATATGTATATGCATACTTAACTGTACAGTCGAGCCTTGTCAGTGAGGGGAGGCTTAAACCAACATTTAATTTTAGATATTGTGGCACTATAAAGGATTTAACGTCAAAAAGGTCACTGTGTTCTCAGAATGGACTGCTTTCACTTGTGAATAGGTTTCTTGGGCTTGGAGTGTTTTTTGCCTCTTATCCCCTTACTGCAAAAGATACTGATGCTTCTCATCATTGTACCTGCACCAAAATGTTTCCCTGACTTTTTTGTACTTTTAAGATGCATATTTCATTTTGTCAGAGGACCAGTGCTTTCTACAGCTGATCCAGCAGTCTATTTATCCTACCTGATCTTTATCCTTTCAGATACTTGGTCATTACTCTCCCTTGTTAAAAAAAAAAAAAAAGAGCTTAAAGAAAGAAAATAAATAAAGCAGTCGTGATTTCTTAAATGTACTGTCGATGCTGTATTCTCACTTTGTCATATTAAAATCATGCATCAAATTCTTGTGAATGCATAAATTATGGGGAAATGGTTTCAGTTTTGGAACTGTTCAGTGTGGCGTGTGAGGAGTGTTGCTTAAAAGAACTGACTTCCACAGTGCTTTGTTTTAGTCTTCAGACTTTAAGCAAAGTCCTTCACGTACCTGAGTGTGAGCACTGCTAGCTCAGAAGTAGCACCTGACCATTACCTTGGTAATATGGGTCTTAGTCCTGATTTGTCAATAGACCTTTTTCACAGCAGACATTTTGGCCTGTCTCAGCGAGAACAACACGGGTGATCCGAATAACATTAACGAGGGGCCGCTTCCATTTCAGTATCCTACAAAGGCTACGTTCACACTGCAGCCAGACGTGGCCCAATTCTGATCTTTTCACTCATATGTGACTTGTGTTGTTCTTTTCATGACCGTGTGAACAGCACAAATCACATGGAATCTGATCGTTTCAATTCTGATCCAGGCCACTTCCATATGTGGTCCTGAATCAGATGCAGATCTGATATTTTTCAATGTGACTTCAGTCTGAGCAGTCAGATCAGAATTTATGCAACTTTTACGCCAGTTTAAATGGAGATTTTCCACAACTCTGCACTGGAGGGAGTCACTCACATGATATAAAGTAGTTTAAATGCAACATATCCATGAATGCAGCAGTAAAATGAATCCAAAACATCATAAATAGTAAAACACTGACAGGGCCCTTTTCCTGCTCAATGAATATTGATAATACTTACATATTTTAACTTAAAAGTAAGGCTTAGAATGTACAACTTTTACTTGTAGCGGAGTATTTTAACTGTGTGTATTTGTGCTTTTACTAAAGGGAATGACACTGGAATCTGATACTGGCCACAATTTAAGAAACAATGTGAACAACCAAACAAAAAAATCAGATCTGAGCAGTGAATCAGAATTGAGCACTAAGGCTGTCAGTGTGAATGTAGCCAAAAACATACAGTATGAAAGAAAGAACCCAAAACCCCGGATCCGACGCACCTACATGGAATCCTGCCGGTGTGAATTAAAGGAGTCACACTTTTGCATTTTCTGTCATAATGAGTCAAACGTGTCTGCTGTGAAAAAGGTCTACTGGTCAAAGAACTTACTGAAAAGAACTGAAAGCTAATACATCGATCCAATGCAACAGAGCTACTTTTCCGCCATCTTTCTCCTCTTTGTCTATACTCTGTTAGGGTCAAACAACTTGTATTGATAATAAGTATTTCTTTTGTTATTTTTGTTGTTTGTGTGTGTCAGCAGAGCTACACCTCCACCATGAAGGACTTAGTCACTTTTACATTGCTAACATTACATTTTGTTTAGGTAGTTTTACTTAAGTAACATTTTTAATTCAGGACATTTCACTTGTAACCTATTAGTTATAGAGTATTTCTACACTGTGCTATTTGTACTTTTAGTCAAAGGACCTGAGTTCGTCCACCTCAGCCTAAATGGAAGAAGAGTGTTCTTTTTTTTTTTTTTTTTTTTTGGATGGAGGAGTCAGTCAAAAATAGAGGCGTTATTGTTAAGTTCATAATGAGATGTTAGTTAAGTTTTGAGTCCCGGGTAGGTGTCAAAACGTTCGGGAACCCCTGGTTTATCTAACGAGGCCGTAATAACAACGCACCTGTGAAAAGCAGTGTCCGTGACGTGTGTCACATTCCTGGGATGTTTGCAGACAAAGAGGCTTGTCTGGGCGAGGGCGACTTTTCTTTTTCACTGCAGAGGGAGCAAGCCGCTCACTTTTACATGATTTATTGCGGGTTTACCTCTGAGAATTTTACGAGCGTTTGCGTCGAATAAACAAGGTAACTTTTGTTGTTGTTGTTTTTCTTGCCCTAGCTTGCCTTTGAAGATCGATACTTTCTAAGTTAGCGGTCTCGTGAATATGGGACTGTACCGCACGCGCTAATAAGCTTCAAATGTCGGTTTTGTGGAGCATCGTTGTAGCGTTAAAACTAATTGAGACACATTACTGCAGTCTGTGTTTACCTAAGGGCGCAATAAACTGGGTATAGGTTACCATCTTATTACGCAGTCGGTTAAACATTTAAGTGGCCTTGTTTACAATCCTTGCTTCAAAAACGATGCATGCTAGCTAATGTTTAACGCTAGCCTCACTTCTCCCATAAAAAAAAACAAAAAACGTCGTATTATTATTTGTTCAGTTGGGGCAAATGCTTGTTGAAATAGGTAGGCTAAGTTAGCTGACGAAGAGAAAAAAATGTATGCACTAACCAACTAATGCAGGAAAAAATATATGGCAGCCATCTTACCTGGATACAGTTAGCTAAACTTTTGTTCGTGAATATCAAGAGCAGTCTACAACAGACGCTACAACAAACTATTAGCTAATACTAACTCGCTTATCATTTGTCAGCTCTATACTGAACTATTCAAACTGTTTTTAAGTAGACTCCAAATAACGGTGTAACTTGAAGATAGGTATGAGTTATTGGATTCTTGTTTTATTATAACATTATTGGACACGAGGGAAATGTATTTATCAGGGCCGGTGAAGTGGTCAACATATTGGTACGGTATTTTCAATGGTTTGAAGCTTTTCACTGTTCTTCAAGTTTGTTTGTTTTTATTTGTGCTCTAACCAGCAGCCTGTGTACTCCTAATTTACAGTCTTTAACATTCCGTTGTAAGACCTATCCTGAAGAAACTGAAAAAGAAATCTGCAGAGATTTCTCTACTATGAAGAGGAAATATACAGTATTAGCCACAATAGATGTCACTTTTTTCAACAACTAAAGCCTTTTAAAAGTGGAGGTTGTCTTATTATTTGCCACATTCAAATTGTATGTTGACTTCATCAGATTTGTTTAGCATTTCTTTGAGCTATTTTCTAAATATTGTAATAACATGGGTCCAAAATGATGTACAAACAAAACAATAACAACAAAAGTCATCATGGCACCTGAGCTCTGCACAAACCAAGGGAAAATCCTGATTTATATAGACCCAAAATATTGTACCACATATTTTAAAATTAATCCAGAGTTAGAATAGAATAGATAACTTTACTGCCTGTTACGAGTGACAGAAATTCATCTCTTGACAGGCTCAAACCAGATATGTGAAAGTACATCTTTGTTGTCTTGCTGGTGGTGTGTGGTGTTAGGGACATTAGCACAGCACTGGGTGTAAACGCACAAATGCAGCTTTTGAAGCAGATAGATAGATAGATAGATAGATAGATAGATAGATAGATAGATAGATAGATAGATAGATAGATAGATAGATAGATATTCATCAGACAGACAGAAATGGAATTAATTAGGTAATTTCAAATGGCTATTTTATGTATAAAATCTGCAATTTTACATTAATAGATAACAACAAATTCTTGTTTTTTGACAATGCATGATAAGAGGATTCATCTCATCTCAACATGTGTTTTTCTGTGATCCAGTATGGCTACCAAAGGTGGTGTCAAGTCAGATGAAGACCTGATGATGATGCAGGAACTCGAGGACCGACTCAAGGAGCAGATTGATAAACTGGAACATGTTCGTCTTGCTGCTGTTGAACTGAAGGACAACTTGTCGGGGGTACATAAATACAAAAAACGACTCCACTTCTGCAGTAATAAACGCGTGTTTTCAAAACTCCATTGGAAATCTCTTTTGACATGATTTGTTCTTCTTTTACAGAGTAACAGTGACCTCTCCCAGTCTATTGCTGATCATGTGGACTGGTTGAATCACTTGTCAGAGCGAGTGGAGACTCTTCACATGAACACAAGCGTTTTTGTTCAGGTGACATACTTTTAAGGGGTTTTGGTTAATGCGCTACATGCATGTACTGTATAATGCTTAATTTTTCAATGTAGCTTGTGGAAGAAAATAATTTTAGCTGAATTCTTTGTCTTTGTATTGCAATAATTTGTTACAACACTAGTCAAGACACTAGTTTCACAATTACTCATTTGAAGGTAATATAAAGACAAAGAATTAAATTAAACTTATTTTCTTCCACATCGTTAAGAAATGATAGGACTTGATATTGTGCATTACATTGTGTTATATGATGTTGGAATGTCATCATTCCTTACATCGGACAGCTGCATGCTTCACAGTTTTTTGCTTCACCTGTTTCCAGATGAATCCTAAGCCTCGGGCGTGGGCAGGGAAACAAGGCTCCAAACACAACTACCGTTGGGGACGTTTTCAGCAGGCTGATGACGCCCTGTCAGAATTCGGGTGGTCCCCCATTCGCACGCGACGGAACAGCGACGCTGCCTCTGAAATGTCCTGTAACTGGTGATCTGAGCCCTGCCAAATTGATCATTTAAAAGGACACTCTTTGCACATTTCTATTTTTTAATACATGCTCACACATCATTTCAGTCCAAGTTTTACATGTAATGTAATACTTTTACTATGTACTGTATTTCTGTCTAGATTTTAATAAAAACACATCCAAGTCTTGTAATTCTCTCCTCTCCTTTCTGGCAGAGTAAGCACGGCGTAGTTCACTGCTGCCTCCCACTGGTGTAGAAACATCATTGCTACTTTTGCCTTCTGTCACCTATGGGTGTTTCTCAAAGTCAAGGAAGGTTCCTTCAAGGATTCATTTACATAAAGCTATGTCATCAGATTTCACTGGAGGACTGTCCCAATGTTCCAATGACTGACTCCTTCCTTTGGAGAATTTTCAAGGATGCATCTGTGCTGTTTAAATACCCACAATCCTCTGCACGAGTCTTTTAAAAATGCGGCTAAACGAAAAAGGGTCAACCTCAACTGCACCACAAATAAAACCTCAACGAAGAAGAATAAAGAGCTGATTGCTTCACCAGTGCAAAATTCATGTAAATATAATTGTTAGGCAGTCTTAATAGAAGTGAGGCAAGTTTATTCACATTATATAGGCAATTTAGGTGCTCATAGATAAATACATGGAACATCCAGAGGAAAATAAAACCATAAAAGATAGAAATATTGAGAAAAGAAAGCACAGAATACATAAAGTCATAATAAAACACAGTAATATAATTAAAGAATCATTAAAATCATTGAAAGAAGGCACAGTACTGAATTTAATAACAGTAAGTCATACAGTGCAATAAGAATGAATAAGAGCTAAATCATCGGCACATGAACAGAGAAATGTTTTTAATTGGATTAAAAAACAAAAACATTTGGGGTACATTTAAATTAAGTTTGTTCCATGTTGCAGCAGAACAGATATAGTGGTTTCACCTTTATTATTGCCCTTGTAAATGTATTTATTATTTTTCTACTAAATACTAGTCATGTGATATACTAATCCAGTCATTGGTGTATTGATCGGTAGGAAGGACTCTTGTCTATGAAGGAAGCGACTTGGAAGGAAGTGACTCCCACGGAAGGATCCTTGACTTGGAGAAACACCCTACATCTTGCGATACAGTTCTCACAGATGACTGTGAGAAAGGCAATCCAATACTTTAAATTCAGAAGTATAACCAGCTGTTCAATGAAATGCTCTATGTATTATGACTGCATGGGTTACCACATAACGGAGCATGTGTGTAGGTCTATATCTCATTTATCATTGTATAATTTATTAGTTATTTTTTATTGATTTTCTGCTCATTTTGGATTGATGTGGATAACGTCAAATTATATTGGAGCACTTAAGCAGTGAAGTCCCTGGTAAAATCATTGCTTCTACACTGGCTCAGTGTTAACAGGAACTCAGGGTAAGCAGCAGTACAAGACGTGCTGCTATGGTGTAATGTGTGTTTTAAAACTGCAAGCGTATCGTACTGTCACGTGGTTAAAGCCTGTTTACGTGGTGTGGCTCCATCGTGGATCCGTGGGTAGATGTAGGTCAGTGGGCCCATGTCTATCCTCCACCGGCAGAGGTCGCTGCCGGAGCTTCTCCATGATGTCACTGTGATCCGCTCCGTTGTAAATAAAGCTTCGACCGAACGCGTGGGTGATATTTCTAGAAGGGCCGTCTGAATCGCTTAAGTAGCACTAGCTTCTACAAACGGCCAACTTGGATCACACTGAGTTGAACTTATTTTTGTATCTGTAGCGCATAAACATTACGGGTATCGAGTGACCCCTTGAAAACATGGCAGAAAGCGACTGGGACACCGTGACTGTGTTGAGGAAGAAGGGGCCGACTGCTGCCCAGGCCAAATCCAAGCAGGTTAGCATGTATACCTCTGTTATACGTTTGTATTTCGGTGCTGTTTTGTTATAAACCAGGTACCGTCTTGAGTCACATCAGCTCTCAGAAGAGAATGGCGGTTGAAGTTAATGGCTAATGTAAGCTGCACTACTGAAAGCGAACATTTTAGCACGTGGTTACAGCACGAAATGATCATATAACATCGCCGATTCGTAGTGCTTCCTTCGATTAATAACATTCACCGAGACGTGTATCCTGGAACATAAAACGACTCCTTTGTCCTAGCAAACTTCGCTGTAGTTAGCTAGCTAACTAGTTAGTTCCACGCAAGCGGACTTGAAAGCCGTCTTTAGTAAGAATGGCTGCATTGTGGTCAAACAAACCAAACCCCTTAGTTAGTATAGCTGTAATAATAGTTAGCTTGCAGCTTAAATCCAAATTAAAGACACGTAAGGCATTAAATGTATCTTTCATCGACTCCGATCCTTATAAACTGAAGAGCTAACCTAACGCTCGCCTAACGTTAGTGGCGTAGTTACCTAGCTGTCCAAACCTAGTTTTAAAATAAACAACCTAATATTATAACAGGCTAACAGGAGACAGCTGCCCTGGTAAAAGTAATGGGAGTATGGCCAGCTAACGCAGCTTCACATAAACAATATTTTTTTGATGGACTGGACGTAATTTTACAGCCTAAGCAGGCCAGGTTTCATCATGTTATCCTTTGTTTACCTTATGAGTCAGATGTAGATAAGTCATGCAGGCTTATTAGTTACTTATTAACCAACAGGGTTTGCAACAAAGCGTCAACGTGTTTTGTAGATATTACAAAAAGTCCAGTCGAAATGCAACTGTAAACTAAACCTAGATTTTTTTTCAGAAAGTGAAGTTTTGTCCATCTTTTCTCTAGGCGATCACCGCTGCTCAGAGACGTGGGGAGGACGTTGAGACAACCAAGAAATGTAAATTTGCTTTTTGTAAACATTTGGTAAAGACCACACTGATTTTGACGCAAAGTTAAAATCTCAAATTCATCAAGCAAATTATGACAAGCACTCTTAATGTCCTGCATTGTGATCATGCTGCATGTGGTCTACCGCTGTGTACCATGCTGTATTGACCATGTTACATTCGGTCCAATGTTTTGTCACTCAGGGTCTGCAGGGCAGAACAAACAGCATCTTGTGACAAAGAACACAGCCAAACTGGACCGGGAGACAGAGGAACTACACCATGAGAGGGTTCCCCTAGAGGTGGGCAAGGTCATTCAGAAAGGCAGACAGGACAAAGGCCTGACCCAGAAAGACCTGGCCACTGTGAGTACATGTGTTATGATGTTCTGCATAACAAGTAACAAGGTGTGATACTGCAAGGAGCGATGCTCTTGTGTTGTAAAACTTCAGGTTCCTTAATTATTTGTCTTGTTGTGAGGGTGACTCACTTGAAGCAGTTTAAAAGACCATAAAATAAGCTTTAAAACCTCAACAATAAAATGCTAATTGAATTACAGTAACAGGCAAAGCTCAAAAGTCACATTGTAAAAACATTGCAAACACAAAGCCTCATTTGGCATAACACTAGTCCCAGGTCAATGCCTTTCTATGTGAAGAAAGAAGTAGACAGACCATTGCATTTCCTGGGTTG
>JAPQRN010000005.1:36705912-36731814 GCA_037367275.1 Coranthus polyacanthus | reverse complement strand
ATTTTTATTCATAAAAATATTGATATAAAATAAAAGAAGCACTAAAATCCAATAAAGTGAGGTGTCTTTTATTCATCATTAATTAAAATCCACATTTGTGATTGCTAATGAGTAATTCATTCATTTTAGGCAACATATTTGAGAAGAAGATTGAAGTGTCATCTGACCCAGTGACTCCAAATCCATGCCAGATATTATTACTACACAAATAAGATGCATGTCTTTTTATTGGATTTTACTGTTTCTTCTATTGTTTGTCAATATCTTCATGAGAATAATCAGTTTCCACTTTATGTGACGATTGACAGTTCAGCCAAACTTTTGTCACAATTTCAGTGAGATCTTTCCCAAAGATCATGAGATTAGGATCATAATTATACAATCGTTATCAGATAACTCGTCTATATTTTTCTTTTGTAAATGCAGTGCGCTTCATGGACATGGAAGAGAAATTCCCCAAAAAATAAAAGAACATGAAAGCTTGATGACATTGTGGAGCTCCACATTTTCTCTTTTGTAACAGTTCACAGTAACTTCAAAGGAGACTCATGGTAATACAGTAAATAACTGAAATACACTGTAGCATCTTTGAGCAGTTGTAGCACATCTTGGGGACTATAGTTTTCAGTTTTGAGTCGATACAGAAATGTTAGCTGTGTATGAGCTCAGTTCTGTTTTCTCTGACGCTTGAAAGCCACTGCCGGACTCTATTCATGTGCAGTGTTATGTCAGTGCCTCTTGTTTGGAGTAAAAATGAAAATAACCAACGATTCAGACATAATAATTAACTCAAAGTCCTCGTCTGTTTGTGTTCTACGTGTGAGGTTGTGAACGGTCGCGGAAATCACTTAATGATTCTTAATAAGTCATGGGAAAATTTTGAAATTTTGTCTTTGAAACAGCGTGGGAACCCTTAACAACCACCACTACTTACATCATCCAGAAATCTGACTGCAGTGGTCGCATTGAACCACTAGATGTCAGTATACCACCAGAAATATTGTGACCTTATTAACAGTCAGTGAACAAAATGTAAAAACACAATAATCGACCTGCAAATATGAAGTTGTTTTAACCTGTTTGTGGAAATAAACCTTTGAAACACATTTTTGGTTATGAATTTGAAAGCTTATATTAGAAGATTCTTCTTATTGGATTGTTACGCTTTATCATGGACAAGTCGAGTAATTAAGGCTTCACAGACCTCATTGTTGCAGAACAACAAAAGCAGAGTGGTAAAAGGAAGTGCATGTAGGCGGTGGATTTAGGCACGCAGACGGATATACAGTATTGACAAGACACTCTGTTCATTCCATACAGTCTGTGTTAATTTTTTTAACACCGTTGCAGGTTTTTACAGAAGCAACACAAAGAGAAGCAGGATCACAGTACAATCAATACAATATGGAAAAATTGCACTGGAACGATTAACAAAAAAATGGGATTGTGATGCAGCGCAAACCAGAAGACACTCGAAGGCGTTGAGGTGCTTCTGACACAACTCTACTTCAATGATGCCATTATTAGGAGGTGATGACGTAGGTTTGGACACAACCAACAACCACAAATAAAACATACACACGTGGTTACTATGGCCTCATTTATTTTTGAGGCTTGTTCTGATAAAGATGCTGTGTTAAGGGGTACACGGTGTTGCTGCTGCTGCTGTCACTGAAGTCTTTTTTTTTTCATGATAGTTTTGTACTCATCTAAGCCAGCAGTGAGCAGTAACATTCAAATAGTAGATAAATAGTTAGTGACTCATAATATTTTGGTTTCATTCTAAAGAAAGAGGCCTTTTTGACAGAATTTAATGGCATTATAGTCGTACTTCAGCACTGCGGATCTCTGATATTAAGACCTTTCATGTTGAAGTTTCTCATTAAGTCTGCCTCAACCATCTACATTCTTTATCTTCAGCGTTCCCGTAGTCATGAAGAACCTGGACACGTCATGGAATTTATTTAGTTTTTAATGAAATTCATAAACAAAGAGTTCAAACCTGTTTTAGACAAGGACAATGAAGCAGCACTGAAGAAGTCGATGTCAGGGTTTGCTCTAGATTTGTGGAGAGCTTAGGAGTCGTGATGGCTTCTTTGGCACCTATTTGGACCCCCACTTTTAAAAAGCTTATTTCTGAAAAATCAAAAAACATTGTGTATTCGAGCTAATCTTTTCTCTGTAGAGTGATAGAGAAATCTCAGCAGACTTTTTCTGTTTCTACAGCTCAGGTCTTGTATGTCTTACAATGAAAAAACATACCTGGACCTGATGCTTAAACTATGATGTTAGTTGTTTGTTTGAATGTAGCATCATACTGCAGTAAAGCTGTGAAAGCACAGCATTCATAATGAACCATGAGTTCAATCTGATGCATCCAGAAGAGCAAGAAGTATTTTTTGTTAAATCTCAGCACAGTATCGGTATAACTGTAATAAAAGTGTCTGCCTGTTTTTCTGACTATTCAAAGTGAAGATGACAGTAAGCTATATGAAAACAAGGTTATTGTTTCATTTTCATACAATAAGTCAAGTACACTTCTGTTCATGTACTTTAAGGTTGTGAAAAATTATGAGAAGCTTTGAAACGTTGTCCTTTATCTTCAGTTTCTGCAATGCTCTTCTTTCTTGTGAAAAGCATCCAGTAGTAGATGATGAAGCCTCTCTGCTGCTCTGAGGGCGTCCTATGCGGTCCCTGCAGAGGGCGCTGTGGGCTCTTCACCTTCAACTCACACTCTTGTAAAAGAGATGAAGCAGCTCCTCCAGACTAAATGAAGTGTGATTTGAGATGAAAATGTTCCCAGTTGAACACATAACCACCGACTGCTTTTGTAAATTAAAGTAAGTATATGTCTCCTATGGGTCAGAAAAAGCTACAATCTCTTCTCCCTGGATTTAATATCCTCTACACTTTCATGTAAGTGTCAATTAAAGTTCTAGGCGCATAGTCAGTCATGAGTTGAATCTATTACCAAATTTAAATCGCTAAAAATAACAGCATTAAAACATCCAAAGTCTTAGAATTTGGCCTCTACGTGAGGATTTTTTTTATGGTTCATCTCCATTCGCAGCGTAAATATTTGTCAAAATAATTGTATGGCGTAGTATATCTGTAAGTACTGGCGCTTCCTGTGTCTTTAATTTGTCTTAAAATGTGTCTTTTTTTCTTATAAATTAGCATTATATCTCCTTGGCTGTGCTTCAACCGTGAAGGCACTGCTCTGGCTCCTCAGTAGAGAGATGTGTTTCCTGTAAAAACACCACATCATATTGTTTTGATTTCAGAATAGATCATACCTGGGGGGCTTTGGGCCCTTCAAATTCCGAGTGGAAATGCAAAATTTAGCAGTCATATTCAAACACTGAAAAATATGTATGCTCATGAAACATGACCGAAGCGACATAGTTATAATAACATGGTTAAAAGTTGAGATTTTATGAGTTTGTAAATGATCATTTTATGCACATAAATAAGGGTTAATACCTGACCTGAGGCAAGTGGAAATTAGACAATATTATTCCATGTATAACACAGTCAACAAAATGCCATATGAGTTAAAATGTATAAACACACATAGAACACTTCATTCTCTTAACACTTCTTATTGCTTTTTTTCTTAGTTTTTTAGTGTTTTAACACATTTTGACTTGAAAATTTTACACAAGGTATGTCTCTAACCCTGGATCTGGATCCAGATTCTAGGATTTTTTATAAAGCCTTCACTATCTCATTTTCCTCAGTTACCTGCTCAGTATGGCCCCCCCCATTGGAAATCCAGCATTGTGGAATTATTAAGCGTGGTGGATATGATCTAAGGGGATGAGGGTCTACAGTCTTTGATTGTCTAGTTGTAGTTTACAGTACATTAAGTTTTCTCCTACGAAGAAAAACTCAGCCAAAGTAACACATACGTGCTGCGCCAGCCCATAGTTTACATTATAGCTCTGTTAGCTTAGCTCAGTTTTAGCAAGAAAACAGCCTCAGTAAAACCATAAATCACCTCTATTTGGAATGGTTTTTACAGTGTGGTTTGTGTTGTCAGTAGCGGCACTAAAGATCTGTTTTGAATGGTCAGAACTTGCCCAGTTTGCAAGTCCTGCAAGCAAACTTAGCAAACATAATAACATAACATAACTAACTTTATAACTTTATAAGCATCACTACATCACCAACATACAAGTGTAGAAGAAGTGCTGAAGAGTCCTGCATCAAACTTCATTCCTTTACGCACTCAGGAAAGCAATAACAACTCTGACTCTGATGGTGGTTCTGCGTCGATTTTTATAATTTCTTTTCTTTGATTCTGAATTCTGATTCTGTTTCTTATGCAGCAGGTTGTGGTCGTGATAATGGTCATTTCATGAAAAGCTTCAGCCATGGTTGCGTTTACTGTTGTGTTTACAGTTCACTACCTCTCCTTCCACATTAATGAAAAGAAGTTAGAATTGGCCTGGTGAGCTACTGCCTATTTACTGTGTGTTGGACTCAGGCAGACTCGTGGATACAGTGGCTCACTACTCCCTCTAGTGGTGCAAAGTGGTATTACAGCAGAGACGGGACGGGCTTGGCTGAAAGTTCAGTGCATATCTCTTTAATACACATTAACATCTTTAGCATAACATTAAAACTGTTCTTTCAAAACTCTCTAATGATCATTTTAGCTGTTTGGAAATGATTTGGTTGTTTGAACAAATACACATACACTGAATCCATGTACTGTGAAATGGTTCTTCTTACAGTGGCTGAATTTATTGAATTTTTTTTTACCATATTTATCCTTTTGCTGTGTTTTTGTCTTGCCAGGCTCTGTCTGTACTGATGAGAAATATGCTGGGATGCATATTTGCTCAGATCAAGTATGCAGCCTCCTGACCGACGTTCACTGGACAAACAAAGACGGGAGCCTGGCTGTTGTTACCAGGGGGTTATTTGGATTCTTGCTCAACAGGCTGCCTCACTTGGTGAGTGTGTTGTGTGTGTGTGTGAAAGAGACGGAGACAGAGACTGACTGCTTTCCTGGAAATGCCATTCCATTGGTCAAAACACCATAGCAACATAGTTCCACCTATGACAAGGGAGCAGCCAGTGGTTTTGAAGGAGTGATGTGAAGCAGAAAGCTACGTGGGGGGGGAGTCGGGGGCAGCGCGATTGGGGCGGAGGAAAGTCTAGGGTCTGTTTCAGCCTGAGGCTCCAAAACTCAAATTGAGATTCCACAACATGCACAACCTGTTGTGTCGAGCTGTGCAACACAGTCTGTGTCTCCTGCAAAGGCAGACGCTTCTACAGTAAACTGTTTTCTAACACTCTGGTCATTCTTTTTTTATCTCTTAATGTTTCTTTTATTTGAAAATTACACAAAGGGCAAGATAACATTGAATTTTCCCTTATTAAGGGATCAGTAAAGTTCATCTCAGTCTCAATAAGAATTTGTTTTTCTGTGCTCTGTCACAGCAACAGCAGATATTTCCTCTGTCAAAATGAAACAAAGTGAATAGAGAGACAAGATCAACAAATAAAACTTTGTCACAGGATTTCCACAGTCATGGAAAACATGGAAAAGCCATGGAATTTTAAAACCTCTTTTTCCAGTCTTTGAATAGTCATGAAGTAAAATTGCCCCAACTGGTGGTGTGTGCAGGTGAGTGTCTGTAAAAGTGAACTGTCAACAATATAAGACAGAAGCAGAACATACGATGAACTGGAAATCATTTCCAAATATTAAAAGTAAGGCTAAAAATAAGTGTGGATATACAGCCTATAGTCTTTTAATAAAATGTCAAATTCAACCCATATGAATTCAGAACGGTCAAACATCAAAGTCAAACATTTCAGTGAAATAAACGACATTACATTAATTTTGAAGCAGTAAAACGAACTAATTCTAGAGTGATTTTTTTCTCTCTGTTTTGATGCAAAAATCCACTGGAAATCTTCAGTTTAAAGCTATTTGAAAAATGTTCTTCACGGGGGAGCATGTTCCTGGACCTGCCTAGAGGGTTCACATCTTTGTGTTATTTTTCACCCCTGATGAGTTTGCATCCCTGACTTATGTCTCAAATGAAATTCTCAGAACATGAGAGCAAACCTGTGAGATTCCGAAACTGAGGACGTATGTTAAAAATGGAGTCGACCTCGAGTGTTTTCCGTAGGTTTGTGAAGAAGAGCGGAGATGTGTGATGCTTTGTGTTATTTAACTTTTAAAAAATGCATTATTGTATAATTTTGCATCTATATTATTACAGTCCTTAGAAAGTAGGTGATTAGCTTTATAGTTTTCTGAGTATTTGAAGTGTATATCAAAAATAGTCAACAAGTAGAGAATGGCAACATTTTATTTTCATACAATAATTAACTCAAGTCCACTTCTGTTTATGTACTTAAAATAGTCATGGAAATTCTATCGTACCTTGAAAAGTCATGGAAAAGTTTTGAAATTTTTGTAAAAATGTGTGGAAACCCGTGTCGGTGCAGGTTATACATTATGTAAAACTGACTTAAATTGATGCACTGTACCAAAAACTAATCAGCTCTAGCAGTCAGTTGTTTTAGCATTAACAGCTCTGGTATAAAAGCACACAAATAAAGATCACCACCAGATAATACTGTGAGAAAATATATGCACAATTTATTGATAGATGCAAATAGGTGAGACACACAAAATTATTCAAATCAATAATGGATTAATTGTGAGATCAGACCAGGTTTTACATTAGAAGCACCAGTCAAGAATAAAAACCTGCATGCAGGCTGTTCAATTCTTGCCACTTTGGACTTTATTTGGAATTTTCTTGTAGATAAAATGCTCTTCTGCAGCTTACACAGGGTACGGCAGGCAAAAAGACAGGCCCGGATACTACTGAGCCAAAAACAGAAATGAAAAAAAAAAAAAAAAAAAAAAAAAAGAAATGAAAATAAACATGGATTCCAGTGACAACTACAGGATAACAAATTATATTATAAATATTTTTAACTGCTGCTCATATTCATGGCTTTTAAGACCTGCTTGGGCTCATTGTTTTCTAATATCATCTACAAATCACTGTACAAAGATGTTTCTACAACATTCTGTGAAAGGCCAGTTTCACAAAGGACGAAGGAGCAGGAATATTTACATTTGGCTTCGGAGTCACTGTAACATATACAAAGAACAAAAGGCACTCGGACAAATGTCAGAACATTTAAATATATACTCAAAGGAAGCGGAAGGAAAAACTAGCCATTAATCAGAGGGGAGGAAGAACTCATGTTTCCAATTGATTAACATCGACTTGATTTGTGTTGGACATGTGGCATATAATTACTTTTGTCTTTATCGGCTGTTAAACAATGCCTGAAAGACAACATGTTAGAGAGACGGCTGTCTGGTTGATCACTGACATGACTCTGCAGCTTTCTGTGGTTAAACTTTTGTTTACATGATGTACAACACAGCACTATGTGCCAGTTAGGATAAATGAGAATGGAAAAGGTAAGTGTAAGCTGACTAATGAGCTCATGTTTTCATACAGAAATCAGACATTTTACAAGTTAGCTGCACATTTAGATACAACACAGCAGTATTCTGCAAAGCTGGATGGTTAGGTATGAACTGTTAGCTTGTTCACAGTGGGTAAAATGTCTTGATATTTATAAGTACACACAGGACAGTGTCAAACATGAAACTTTGGGAAGTGTATTAGAGAAGTATAAATACTGTCCAATAGTGTTGTAGTCAAGACCACGACCAGATACACAGCAAGGGCATAACACTGAAATAAACATCTCTAAGGTCATTAAACCTCCATGAAAAGGGGGCAGACGTGTAGTGAGCGAGCTGCAGAGAGACAACACTCTACACAAGCAGCAGGGTTAGTCGATGCGTTGTGTTTTCTTCTGGAAACTGTTGTTACAGATGAACTCCTTGTGGTGTAAGTTTGACAAAAGATTTGACTGATGTCTCCTCCAGACAGACACAGCTTCCTCTCCAAAAATGTGAAATTGTCAAGTTATTGGTTGTATTTGAAGCAGGAAGGTTTACATCAAATCACAGTAATCATGTTAACAAATAAATCACAAGCAGTTTAATGATATCCCCGCACTTGTGGTCTTGAAATAAAATTGTCTTTGTTCAAGGTCAGACTGAGTAAAAATATGGTCAAGACCAAGATGAAACCAAGACCTTCAAAAAGTGGTCACGACTGATCTCGAGTACTACAACACTACTGTCCAATGTCCTTTTTGTGATGCACGTGTCAGCATTTCACTGATGTTATCCATAGGTCTGCGACTGTTGAGTTTTCACAGGTCATTTATTTTCGCATTGACAGTCTATTATAGCAGGTGCTGTGTTTAAGATATGAAGTGGGCAGTAATGTTGATGCATGGCTGTCATGCATATAGCAGTGAAGCAAACATGGTAGGTTCACATTATCTCCTATACAAGAAGAGGAGAATCCAAAGGGTCACACCGTCTGGACCCATCCATAGTGTCTAGACTTTGACATTACTGGTCTTTCTCACACACACATTCACAGCTGCACACATTTTTTTAAATCGCCAAGTGAGTAGTCACTTCAGTGAGTAGAGCAGTTCAGCGGTATGGCAGAGAGACAGAGGGTGAGCTGATGAGAAATACTGACAGCATAACCAGTCCTCCAGCTCGGCATTCCTCTCTGGTTCCAGTGAGCGTTCAGCAAACTTCATCATCAGCAGGGCCCGTTTGACGTCCAGCCAGTTGAGGAGGCCCTCGTGTCGGGAACCTTCGATGAAGCCTCCCCCCTGGCCATGTCTCTCCCACTGCTGCTCCATCAGGTCCTTTCTGGGGCCCCAGAGCAGGCTCTGCAGTATGCGCTTGGCCTCTTGGATGTGGATACGTTTGATGGGATCGGGTTGGAGCAGCAGCTGAGCCAGCCTCTGGAGGCCATCTGAGTAAAGCGAGACAGGAGGGATGGGGGGCAAGTCCTCGCAGCGATAGTCTTGTTCCTTTAGCGCTGGACTGACCTCAAACGGGTTAGGTTGGTGGAGGAGCTCATAGATCAAGATGCCTGTCTGAAACTCATCAAATTTGCGGTACTGGGCTGCGGAGACGATCTCAGGTGCCAGTCTGGCATGGTCACGTTTGATGCGAGGGTCCACACTGGTTGAGGCAGCGTCTTCCGAGGAGCGACGCTTGGCCTTGGCAAAGTTGCTGATGAGAAGTCGAGGGAGGTGACGCTGGGTGTCCACCGAACTTGAGCCATTACTGTCAGCGGTATGTTGGGCGATTAGGGTGGGCAGCGGCCTGCGCTGATGAGGAACTAGCAAGAGGTTTTCTAGGCAGAGGTCGCGGTGAGTGACCCCATGCTCCTTCAAGTGCTCCAAACCGTTGCAGAGCTGCAGGAGGAGGAAGCAAACCCGGCGCTCATAGACTTCTGGCTGGGTTTTATGGAATGCCTCCCACTCCCGGACAAAGTCGGCCGCTGTCTGCTGAGGGATCTCAGGTGTAATGACCACCACTCGCTCTCTGTCTAACTGCTGGCCAGGTGCTGAAGCAGATGGCTGAGGCAGTGAAGCGGCAGGTGTAGAGGGAACAGAGACCTCGTCAGAAGGCAACATGCTCTGAGGGACACAAGCGAGGAAGTGGCCACAGTCCTGCTGGAGGTTGAAGTGGGAAGGCATGCTCTGCTGCACTGACAGCCCGTAGAGATGGCCTTGTTTGGCCTCCACGGATGGACTCTTACAGATCTGAAGGAAAGAAGAAGAAAAGGGACAGGGTTGGGGGAGGAGGGCAAATTCCACACACACAGACGGGAAGGGAGGGGAGCCAAGAAACACAAGAGAGGAATTCTTGTTAGTGAGGGTCCAAGGTCAACTCCAATTCAGTTCCTCTTCTCATTCATGTGAAATCAAAGTCCTTCATTCTAATTTAAACCCAATCCTTAATTGAAAAGCTTCACAAAAAAGATTCTTTACAAGTAGATGAGCTCATTCCAGGAATCTATCACAGAAAATGACTACAGTGCCTCAGTGTTTGACATTCTCACACAAGCAATGGAATAATTTAAAATTCTGAGTCAGATCTTGGTTTTGTTCATTAACATAATCACTTGTATTTGTGCTGGTTAGAGTCATACTACATGGTGTGTATTAGGTGGTGTCTGTGTGTTGGCCTTGACAACCTGGGATTGTCTGACTGTAAATCCTGCCTGGAATGTAAAGATTAATTGGGTTTTGAGATATTATGCAAGAGTGTAGGCACCCGGGCTGTGGCACAACCAGACTGTACAAATGGCTGATACTTTGTGCAGCACTGACGCCTTTGGAACAAAGGTCAGCCAGACTCATTCCACACCCTTCTTCCTGGTTTTTTTCTATGGCATATGCCCAGAACATTTATCAAGGAGTAACCAAAGACTGAACACAAAATCCAGCATTTTTTTCTGTATTCATCATTCAACACAGTCAAGGCCATCCATGAAGAGGTTCTACTCAATAATACCTTTCTCACTAATGGCTCAGGATGAACCATGGCATGAGACTCATTCTTATGGGGTTTAGACAGGATTCAGGTTTTCTTCAACATTAAAGTTTCAGTAAGCAATTTTATTGGCGTAACTGGGCAAAAATTCCATAATAATGTTTCAGCTTTCAGACTTACACCTCCTCTTGGCTCTGTTTTCAGGCTCTAGAAAAAATGGAGCCGACAACAGAAGGTTTTGACCAATGAAAGGTGAGAGAGGGGAAATATAAAAACAGGTGACAGCTGCAATGACTAATTGCTGTCAAGAATCCGTCAGATGTGTCTCTACTGCGCAGTGGTTATAGTTTTGAAATATAATATAGTTTTGAAATATTCATTATTTTAACTAGTTTTAATTTTTTATTTAGTTTCAGTCTTAGTTTTGACGAAGGCCTTGATTTAGAAGAATCTGAAAAAGGTAGAACGAAAGATTCATGCCATTAAATATAATATAAGAACCATTGTTAATTAAGTCCCATAGTCCCATATTATGCGAAGCCATTTTTTTCTTGTACATCATGAACTAGAGTGGTTCATGGTGTACAGAAAGTGGTTCAGCTGATTTCTCAAAGTTATTGCTGAAGCCAAAACTTACCAGCAATTATATTTTATTTAGTTAATGTTGCTTTGTTGTGTTTGCATTTTGTTTTTATGTAGTTGTTTTTTTAAGTCTCGTTTTTGTTTATATTTTGGTAATGAAAGTATTTTTTCACTCATAGTTTTAGTCTCTGTTAATCTGTTTGTTTTCTGTAATAACCTTGCTACTGCGCAGACTCTACATCTCATCAGAGGACAACATCCTAACGTTTTAGCTTCATTTTTCCATAGTGTCATGAAACGGCGTGGTGTCATCTATCTTCATGTAGAGTCCATAACAAAAAAAGAGAGATGCAAGAGGAGGTGTATATTTTCAATTCTGGCATTTTTTATCTGATTTCTGCCTACTGTAGCCTTAAAGTGTTGTTGAAGTTAAGGATTTATTGAAGTATGTCAAACAAATGTCATATGATATCAAACCAGGTCCAGTGTTTAGGGATTACCTTGACAGCGTAGGAGTTGCTGGGGTCTGAAGCGCAGGCAGCAGAATAGTAGACAGCATCTCCTGCGTTGCAGCTAGGCTTGTTGGATGTGAGTCTGAACAGAGACCAGTTGCTCTCGTCGAACCTCAGTGGGCTCCTCTGGGAGCGGGTGAAGTGATCTTCACATTTTAGAGCCAAGCGTCGCAGAGACTCGGCGTACAGCCCTCCGAGTTTGGAGTACACTCCCTCTCTGCTGTCGATGTTACTAAGCAGAGTCTGGAGCTGCAGGCTGGAGCCCAAATTGGGTGCCACACCTGGCTCTGTGGCTGACAAGGGCACACTGAGCTGGGGGGAAGAGGAGCAAGTTATGCTGCTTCGGCAGTGGACCCCCAAACGGCCGTGACTTTTAAGTGGCTCATCTAGTGTTCGGGACCTCGAGGACCGGCCTAGGGGGGCATGGAACCGCTCCAGGTATTCAGTTGAAGAGAAAATGGGCCGTGGGTCAATGGGGCTGGACGGTAAACTGGACCGAGAGCCAACGTCAGCAGGCTGGCACACGTTGCTTTCTGAGCCGGTGAATGGAAGGCGTGGGTAGGACCGGATAAATGGTTTCCCGTTATCAGGAGCCGACACGGTTCGGTTAACCATTTTTTTCTCTGGGAGTGGAGGCGGCTGGTTACTTAAGCTGTTAAATGAGGGTGGATGAGGAGACCCTGGAGCTGAGGCCACCGGACTTCTGGGAAATGGAGAGGAACAAGACATCCGAGTAGCATCCCGGGAACCTAGGAAGAGAGAAAATAAAATACATTTAGTTACAGCATGATCAAGGTCCCATTCAAGTACAGTGAACATAGAGGTTCTTGATATTGTGTCAGAAGTCTGTTACGACACAAAAAGAAAAGGATTTCAGTTGACCAGAAGACAACAACAAAAGGATATACATACATGTGTTTGGAAAATTAAATGCCAGTTTTCACCTTTCACAACAAAGAGAAAAATACAGGAACCAGTTACTGCCTTTGCTGAATTACACAATACATTGTTTGCTTCCCAGTGTCCTTGGGAGTTGATTTCCCCTCACATGAAAGTATAACGATCATATTCCTAGGTGACATCTGTGAATCTGATTTATTTACTACACTCCTTCTGTCACTGCCTACTGCTTAGTCTCGGTACAAACACATACCTCGTTTCCTCAGAAGAACAGGAAAATTCCAGAGTTCAAGGTGAGCCTCAAACATCTTCAATCCAATTATGATACATTTCTGAATTAAAGGCTAAAAGCTCAAACTTAACATAACACCAGAGGAGACAGATACTAAGATAATTGCGCAGTGCCGTCTGAAATGACTGGTTTAACAGAAGGGGAAGACTGTAAAGAAAAAAAAAATGCTGTAGGATGTAGCCAAGCCCTTTTTCCTTATCAGCGTCCATAATTATCTCTTCAAACAACGTTGCCCAGGAAGTTAGAGCAATTACAAGGGCCACAGTGGTTTAAAGCTTATACGTGAAGGATATATGTTAAAAAAAATGACAGTACGCCAATCATTGTCGCAGGATTGAAGAGTCAGTTGTGAAAATGAACACTGTGGTTGGTCTCAAAACCAACAGCACATGTACGCTTGAGAAAAGAGGAAGAGATAGAAAACAAAACTGTCTGTCCTCTTTTCAGGGTTACTGAACTGCAAATCCTTTGACTCTCTGTACAGATTTCTGAAGGATCAAACGATCCTGCACTCATCGGATGTCGTAAAAATAAAAAAAATACCCCATACCTGACCAAAGTGGGCGTGGTACTCACCGGTGTCAGCAGTCAGGCTGTCGGTGGAGGCAGTAGGTAGGCTGGCATTGCCTAAACCCCGGAGAGATGAAGTAGGACTTTGACTACAGTGGTCCAGCTCCATGTTGCTGCCACTCATCTTACCACATACTCTGTAATTGCAAAGGTAACAGAGGGATAAGTGTACAGAATGGTAAAAAAAATAAAATAAAATCAAATACACTACTTGTATGTTGTGTGGATGCTTTCTGTCTCTATCTGCATTGCTTTCCGCTTGATGTTTCCTTATCAGCAGAACAAGTACCGTAGAACTACCGTAAAGAGTAGTTTCACTTCCTTGCTATGAGATACACTTCTGGATTCAATGTTTATTTAAAGCTGCAATAAACAAACTTTCAAATTATGACATGGTATTTGCCTCGCTTCTTAAAGATAGAAGACTGTTTTAGGTATATCCATGCCTTAAAGCCAGCAGAAATTAAGTTTCAATCCAAATTCAAAATACTGTAATTAAGTTTTTTATAAACCTTCTGACAGAGTGGAATTTGGTGTGGTTAGACTGGAGATTTACTCAATTAATTCCACAAACCAGTCATAAAAAACATCCCAGTCCATTGTCCCACCCAAATCAACTCACTACAGTTAGCTAACTGCTAACTCGCAATCCACTCGATAATGTCAAGTAATATTATGCTATATGTTATAGGGAACTGACTCATTAGGGTGTTATTACACTATTTTAAGGTTTTCTAACTTGTACACATTTGGCTAACACATTTAATCCCAATGATTGTGTAGCTACCATTACTGGTCGACAAGCTGTCAGAATTAATGGTTTTTGGACCAGGTTTTGTGATAGTCATGAATGTTCAGATTTCTGTGGATACTTAATGAGACACTCAACTTTGATATCACAAACCAAAATTCCCCAAAGGTTTTAATTAGTGAATTAGAGAACTGTAGCATTCTCCAATTTCAGTTTCCTGAATACCATGATGGCCACTTATAATTCCAATGAAAGCAGCACATGAGCAGACTTTCTAATCAAGGTGACCAATTAAGCTGAGTGACAGCCATTCACTTGTCTCATTATACTCACTAATGGCTCGGGGAAGCATGGTCCCAACCCATCCCCTCATCGCTCTTTCCTCTCAAAATGACTCCTCTATCCATTTATCTGCTGGCCCCTGACTTCAATTCCACCATAAATCAGCAGAACAAACAGATGAGGATGAGTAAAGCAGGAGAGCACAGTGGGAAGACAAAGGGGGTAGGTCTTCTCTGTGAGCATTTAGCTAAAGGATCTGCTATCGGTTTTGAGACAAAAGAGCTTTGATGAAAGGCGAGGGGAAATGCTGAGGTAGAGGAGAGCAGTAATGGGCACAGGGATTAGGAGTCTTTGCGTGTGCAACGTGTGCATGTCTCACTTCAGATCTCTTAGGTTTGTATCCAAAATATCAGATTTTCCCGTTGTGTAAGAATGTCAAGCTCATTGCTTACGTCCTGTGGGAGGATGTGCATGAATGAAAAGAACTCCTCGGCAAGGGCATGTAAAATGAAGACCTTGACTTCAGTGAGGACTGCATGTTAACAAGCACTGAATCTATAACTGATCTATTCAGTTCTAAAATCAATGAATGATCATTATTAAATGGAACATGCATGCAGTTGTAGCACAAAAATGCAGGATTTTAACACTAAAATTGGAATGCACAACAGTCTTACAAACATCTTAACTGCTTATTTTTAATAACATACAGTACTGTGCAAAAGTGTTATTACAACCTTTCAAAACCAACAAAGCTAAAGGTGGACTGAGCGTACATATTTATATCTCAGCCTCTTTATTAAGATACAAGAAAATACACAAAATGTGCACAGTGTTAAAGACACAAACACTTCTACAGGCAAAAGTCAGTATTTAGTGTGACCTCCGTTTGCACTTAGTACATCTTGGACTCTCTTGGGTCAACTGTCATTCTTAAGTCATCTTGTGATATAATATACAAAGCTTTAGACTTTAGTCCTTCTTTAGACTTGGGTTGTCTTTTATTGTTTTCTCTGTCCGGGTGATCCCATAGAAAACCTGACACAGAATCGTCATACACCCATGATGAAAAAGCAGCCTAAACAAGAAAATTTTGACATGTGTTGAATGAAACGCTGTGTGATTAGTGAAGTAAATCTGATGTCGTCTACCCAAACGAGACAGACATGTATCTTGATACAGAGAGAAATGCCTGTCATTATAACATTGCTAAAATAACAAACCTAATGGTGGCTTAACACTTTTGTACAGCACTGTATTAAATCATCATTTGTTAGTTACTACGAAGCCTATGGGAGACATCATCCAAGTAAACCTGTCAGGTGAGGTTTGTTTTCTGAAATCAACCCAGCAACGGCAGTAACCCACATTTAGAATGTAAACAATCATGCTCACACTGGATCTGTTGACACACATGATATTATGGTGCATGTGTGTGGTATTTATAAAGCTGTGCCAGAGGAGTCCGGGAAGTTTTAAAGAGGGAAACTAAACTGCAGTGTTGCTGATGTGACCCAGGTTTCACTTCCTGACTCTTATTTAAGAACTTTATGTGGTAAATGTATCGAATTATGAAATCGCGGAAACAAAGTATGTACATTTGCATGTAAACGTGCACATGCACAGACACAAACACACTATGAACAACATGTTCAGACTCATAATCAAAATTGTATAAGACAGCACGAAGAATGGTGAAATTAAATACTGTAACCTGGTTACACCAATCATGTGAATATTGACACCTAATTCAGACTTTTGTGCAAATGAGGTGGAGTTGGATGAGAACTCAGATTTGACTGTCATGCAGGTTTGGGAGGTGGTATTATGACGAACACCTGCACAATGAAAGGCAATGGCATACAGCAGACATGCAGAAACATCCTCCCTATGATAAAGTTACACTTTTGTTGAGACTGACAAAGACGTGTTGATTTTCATCAGTGGAAATTTTGCAGCTTTTCCTTACAGTATTGTTATGTAGGACTGCTTCATAATGCAAGGTGTTTTACTATCTTATAAAGTTTCTAAAGCTAACATTTATTGCATTGCTGTTGTATTGGACTGTAGTTTATTGTGCATCTGTTCTTGTTATCATCCAAACCCTGTAGGTTACAATTTAGCACAGACAAGAATGACACCCATTGTTACTCACGATGGCAGGATAGTTACTATGGTTATACAATCATATAAACCATGTCTTAGAGACAAAGATTCATTAATGTTTGACGCAAATCCTTGTTATCTTTTGCAACCACTCCTGCCTTGCCTTCTTATCTTCTCCATCCTCTTATTTTTTCTGCACCTCATCATACTCCTTCTTTACACCTTTTGTCAGTTTCATATTAAAATACATCTCTTTCAGTCATAATCTACTTCACTTGTTATTGTCCTAACTTTACTAATAGTGTCATAACAGAACGGGCTTACATAAAGAAATCAGAAGAGAACACAAGAAGAGCAAAAGGCAGGATGTAAAAGGAGAAAATGCAGAAATAGCAAAAGTTTATGGCACACATGATCTGTCACTGTGTCAGTCAAAGCCACCTGACCTTTGACTATTGATAAAGGTGTGACAGAAAGCTCCAGTCTGTGCTAATCTACGCTGGCACTGTTGTTGACTGTGACCTTCCTGAAATGCACACACTGCTTCCTTTTTTTCTCCTGTGTGAACAAGAACATCAATATTCACTTCAAATATAAATACCTTTATCATTCAAACCAATACAATAGACATCAATTTTGCATCGACTTTGCAGTCTCAGTGAGAAGAAGCTGCCGTCAGGTGCCTACCTCATGCTGGAGAGGCAGAGGTCCTTGTTGAGCTGGTGGGCACAAATGCCCCTGGATCACACCGGTGGCTCTCTAAAGCCCCGCCGTGTGTAGTAACACAACCCTGGCTCCACACGAGTCATATGTGTATTTAAAGTCACTCTCAACAGGAAAAGCAACAGCACCATTAGATGTGCGAAATTAAACTACCCACAGTGTTCACCCGTACACCTAGCGGGTTCAAGTTAAGCCGCTTTAGTTCTGTCAGATGGCAACAAGATGCTATGTATTGTGCTGCAGAAAAAAGGTTCACAGTGGCGCTGTGGAGGGAGGGCAAGCACATCTTGCAATGACAGTTTAGAGCGTAAAATCCAAGTCAAACCCAATGAAGTCAAAACCACATGCCTGATCTATAAATTCTATTTCTGTTGGTGACAACTGACTGCCAGAATGGGACAGTTTGGGAGTTGCCAGGGGCAACAATCTGTTCTCTAAAGCCCCTCCCTTTGGCAACCTTCACTGACCAGTTGACACAGCTTCTTTCTTTACTTACAGAGTACTTACATATACTCCTATGCATGACAAAATCATAGCCACAAACACTATGAAACAGGCTCATACACACCAGTTAGGTCTAATCATGACATGATATGATGTGCATGTTGACTGGTTTTGACATGACATGTTGATTGTCCTCAAAGGAAGGCTGATTTCCCAACCATCTGTGGCTTTTAAATGATTCAGCACATTAAAACACTGCTTCACAGAGTGCTTGACATGTACGTGTGTCTCTGCATTGTGCATTTTCTATTTATTGCACATGAAAGACTTCCTTTTTTGGTCAAATCTTAATCTTTTCAATCACTTTTGCTTTACAGGCATTTAGATTTATGTGTTTTCCTGGCACAAACTACTGACTTTCCAGGGTATGCATGCATGGTCACCAAGGACGTTTGTTGATAAAAACACTCTAAACCCTCTGATAAACTTGGAACATCGGAAAGCCACAAATGTCGCAGCCTGGCTCAAGGCATGTTCCCACATGTGTCTCAACAAGGTATATTTTTATCAGTGCAGAATGTCGGCAATGTCATAACAGGAGAGATAGGCCCTTACTAGAATTACCACAAACATAAGGGCCCTTGAAATGTGATCGGCAATCTGTGTTTTTTACAGTTAAACATTCCCGCTTGGATTTTGCTGACACTTGCAACTCCAGACAGTCAAACATCTGCTCGTCTCCGGGAAGTCATAGTCCTGTGCTGCACCTCATTACGCTGTCCCAGACAAAGCAAGGTTTATTTTGAGGAGATCAGTTGATGCTCTAATAACTGCAACACAGGACCTCTTCTCTGTTTCTGCTTTGGGTAGCTGACTCAGACAGCAGAATATATTCTTAGCCTAATGCAGACTCAGGTTAAAGCACGTGTGCAAATGTTGCCACTAATAAACAGCTATACAGTCTGGTGACCCTGTGTAGAGTAGGTCACAATACAGCAAGTCTCTTTAAGAAACGTAAAAATGCTTCATTGAGCAGATCTTGATTATTGCTAAGCTTAAGAAAATAACTAGGGTATGCATTTTAGCAATAACATTTGAACACTGAAAATTTAATGCACAATCATGGCAACAGTGCAGTATGATTATTTTGCAAAAAGCAGCCAGTGAACACCCACTAATGACAGCTTTGTCCCTGTATGACAGTTCTGTCTATTGTGCTGCAGCCAAAACAAATATACGGCAATGAGACACAGCAGGGGACTATTTAACAGACCCATTTTGTGTGTTAATTAGAATTGAAAAAGTCACATTACTAGCATGAATAGAACAAGGCACACATTGAGGGATATGACGGAGCAGTGTGACAGAGCAGTTTGAATGATCACAAGGCACTAGAATGGAGGCTGATTCAAGGCTGAATAATGATGCTGTGAAAGGAGAAGGCACAGTAGGATGTACACAGATGACTGCAGTGAGCTGCGTGCATCTGCAGATACATGCACACTGAATATATAGTGCTGCAGCTTAGATTCTATAAGCAGCACACAGAGTACCAGCAGGCAGCAAAACACATTTATGCTTTTAAGTACACGTTTTAAATGCTAAATTATGTAATATAATGAAACTACTGTGTCGTGACTGAATTACAGTCTCGTTAACGCTAATGCAAGTCGCAGGTAGGAAACTGAACAGGCACAAAATATATGCTGTAATGGGCACTTTAGGTTTGATAAATGCATGGCATTCATCTTACAGCAACTGCATAGCACACTAGTATGTAATTAAACCTCTATTTGACTTTTTTTTCTTTTTTTTTTTTTTTTTTTTTTAAATAGCTGTCTTACTGTAAACAACATTTAAACCAAAAATTACCATCTCTGTCAGGACAATGTACACACTCTCTCAGTATGGTGGATGCATCGTCTTTCATCTTTATTTTGCATAAAAAGTAGTATGAAAAATGTATAAGATGTAATTTATTAAAAAAACCCATATTGGTTGGTACAGCTGGATGTTTTTATGTGTACTTAAGAGACTTACACTAGTTGCTGAGTTGGGGGGATATGATTTTTAAAACACCAAAAGTAAGGTTGACAACAGATGGAAAAATATACAATCATTCATCCACAATAAAAGTTTTGTCACCCACGGGTACAGCTTTGTATACTGTTTGATTCTTCCTCAAATTATTAACTAAATACCTTAATGTTTTTGTGAGTTAACAAATTAAGTCATCTTAAGTATATGACTATATGTCACTATTTGTAACATTTCACTGCCTATTGATTTGTAATATCATCAAATATAGCCATTCTCATATACAGCATCTGCATTAATCATGAGGGTTTATAATTGAACATGTATGTGAAACAAAAGTTCTTTGTTGTTCTTACCTGTGCAGTTTCTTAGGTGGGGGAGGTGGTGGATTGGGCTCATGGTTGACAGCTCCCTTTCCTGATGCCAGCCGCTCCGTTGAGCCAACATGCAACGTTTGCTTGGCCGGCATGCTCCCGTTATGCTTGCCCTCTTCCTCTGCACCGGTGCCCTCAGTCTCCTCCTGACAGGCACCACCATTGTTGACGGCCGCCGGGGGGGCCGTGCCTGGCTCTGTCGTCGGAGGGGGGCTGCTTTGGGCCTTCCAGTTCCTGGCCTCCTTCCAGACAGCAGCACCATTGACCAGGCCCGTCGCCGGAGAGGTTGTCCCTGAGTTGGCAGCCTGCTTTTTCTTCTCCCCCTCCTTCCGCTCTTTTTCCTCGTCCTCCTCTTCTTCTTCGATCCGACAGTTCCATCCAGGGCTATGGTGGTGGGGCTTGTGCCAGCGGTCAGCCGCCACACTGTGGCTCTCTGTGTGGACCTTAAAGTGTCCCTCTTTGGCGGAGACCAGGAAAAGCATGGAGAGTTCAGGGAGTGGAACGGGAGAAGAGATGGAAGGGGAAAGGCTTGAGGTGCCTAGTTTGGGGAGCTCAGGGAGAGGGACCGGTGACGAGATGGAAGATGAAAGGCTTGAGGTGCCAAGTTTAGGGGAGCGGGTTATCCTCTTCGGGGGAATGGGCGGGCTGGACTGAGGTTTGGGGTGCAGAGGGGGGGTACTGATAACTTCAGTAGTCAAAGAGGGAGCACTGTGGCTGGGACTTGGCCACCGGAAGGCTGGGCTGCTTGCATCTTTCTGAGCTGTTGGACTGAAGTGGCACTGGGTACTCACAGCTGAATCTGGGCTGCTCAGGTAAAATGTCCTGTTGTTCTCCTCTGTGTGAGCAGCCATTACAGTAATGGTGGCCCGCTGACATTCTCCTGGAAGCTCAGTGTCAGAGTTCTTAGATTGGATTGGAGATCGCAGCACACTCCCCTGTGGCCTGCGCTTTTTCTTGGTGCTCTCTGCGTAAATGGGTTCTTTGTCTTGCTGTCCGTTGGGGGAGTTGGGTGCTGATTGTGAGCTACCTGTTGCTGGTGGGCTTTGGGGACTCCCTAACCTGACTTGTCCACCTCCTAACCCTTCTGGGAGTGAATCTGTACTGCTACGATAAGAGCAGGAGGAATCCGATAAGCTGGGAGGCGAGTGGAGGGAAGACGGTGGATTGTGGCTAGTAGTGTCAACACTAAAAACTGTGGTGGAGGATGCCATAGAAGTGCTGCTTGTCTCAGTGGTAACAGTAGCTTTACTCTCACAGCTGATGCCATTGCTATGACCTTTGGCAGGACTAGAAAAGACGATGTCCACAGACAAAGGCATCCCCACAGTTGCCTGATGGGCCTCCTGATTATTTGCTCTGCTACTCACGACACCGCTGCCATTATAAGTGCTCTTGGTGGTTCTAGTAGTGGCTGTATTGTTTATCTGCCTACATGTCTCACCATTGGTATTCTTTTTTAAAGTCTGAGAACCTCTGCCCTCCTCCTGAGTGACAAAGATGTTGCTGATGATCATGGAGTCCTTAGGCAGCATATTGGGGCACAAAGGAGCCAAAGAAAAGCAGTTGTTGCAGTCCATCTTGCTCTCAGGGCTTTGAAGAACTGTGTCTCTGTGGGCCTTGTTGCAGCCATTATTGTCAATATATAGAGAGGACAAGTCTAGGAGTTTCTTCAGGCCCAGATGCTCAACTGGACTCTTTGTGTTTTCCTGTCACATATAAAGATAAGTCACATATTAGAAAACACAACAAAAAGAACAGGTAACACACAATTACGATTTTCACTAAGGGTCAATATGTTTTTTTCCCAGGGTCAATACAATACCAGTTATTAGTAAATAATATTTACCAATATTTGGAACAGATCGTAAAATGAAAATCAAACACAAAACTTGCAAACTTCCAAATGCTGACTGTCATATCAAATAAAGAAAATACAATAATAATCAATATCAATAATATTTTAACAATATTTATGGTCACTTTTTACATTACACTGTAGTACTAGTTGCAACAGATAAAATATTCTTTTTTATTTCAGTGTTGATAGGCTATTGCTCTGTTCAGACCTGGCATTAACATGTGTCCAGAGTGATCAAATAGTAAATGCACAGCTCTAGTGCCAGGTGTGAACAGACTCAGGATGTAGTGAGGACACATTAAGATCCAATCACTCAGGACACATTTGATATATCCACATTCTTTTAGCAGTGTAAAGACAAATACATCCTTGGACTTATTGAAGCACTCCCTCTTCAGCGGCTGTCATCTAATTCACAGAGTCAACTCAGTCAGTGAGTAACAAGATAACATTCCACCTTAACAGCTGGTAGATGTTTTTGAGCTGCACAGTGAATTACATTCCCAAACAAACATTAAAAAGACAGTTAAACTTGAAATGAAAGCATGCAATGCTTTCTAGGCTGTTACAGTAGATGAGCTTGTTTATTCGCATATAGATTGGGAAGTGAGACGTGATCACTAGAAACACATGTGGAGACACATTTTAATGGCAGGTGTGAACACACTTGCTTACAGCTGTTCACATCTGATCAGATCACTCAGGATGCATGTTAACGCAGAGGATTAAAAAAAAATACCAATAATAGCAAAAAAGCAGAATATTGGATCTGATAATTGGGCAGGCCGATAGTTGGTTATCCCTTACTTAACCTCCTCACCTGCTCTATGTTCATGTTGATATCCGTTATCGACTCATTGGTGTCAAGGCTCATCATTGTGGGCTTGACAGCGATGGTTGGCTTACTATAAGGTGAAGGTGCTGTTACTCCGCCTTCTTCATCGCCTCCTGGGCTGCTCTTCAGACAAGTGGCTGGCACACTGCCAGACAGACCGCCCACAGTCTTGTGCGCGCTAAGCGGGTGGAAGCAGTTCTTACAGGAGCCGGGTTTCCACACGTGTTCTGCAAAGTCGCTGCAGGCTGACATCTTCGGTTCACTAAATCGGGTTTGGTCAGATGTGGCTATGGAGTGATCCAGTAGACAGGCGCTGAACTCTCATGGCTGGGTCACAAAAGGCAGCGACGTCACAAGATGTTGATCACAAGGTAGTATGTGAAGGAGAGAGAAGGAAGAATGAGGTATATTGTTAGAAACAAGTCTATGTTATCACCTTTTGCACATGCAACATAATTCACATGTCTTTGATGATCTGGTTTATTCACTTTTAATTTTCTGTGTCAAGTTGACAATAGTGAAAAAATGTTATGACATCCAAAAAAATGTAAATAGACTAACAATTTAACAAAATGTTATTGAAACTACAATATCCAAATTGCAGGAGCTGGACATTTTTTAAGATAAAAAGCATCAAAACATACCCTTATAAATGAAGAACTGTGCTGCAACAGAGAAGGTCTGGTCTAAAAAACATATTCTCCAGACATAAGGGAACGTGCTTGTCTGGTACAGACCCCAGAACACTCAGATCATTTTATATTTTTTTCAGTGAAAATTAAATGCAAAAATTATGATTCCCACCCATTCCCTTGCACATTTTTCAGCCCAAAATGTAAAGAAGGTGATGAAGAAATGAGGGCTAACGAGTGTCTCAAAGCTCATTGAAGACCTCCATATGGAATGTCGTCTGTCGTCTACGAAAGTGTCGTCTGCAGAGGTAACTTAAGATCTGCGCTACTTGTTCCCATGGTCTCCCAAATTAGAGGGTATGTGGTGTCTGTTCAACCACACAGCCTGCCAATGTGAGCCTAGAGACATAAAAGCCCTCTAGAGTCCTCCGCAGCCCCCGACACACTAGAAGATGATGAAGGAGCCTCAAGCATCCTGGAGGTCGGAATGCCAGGAATGTCTAAAGGCGCAAGTCTCACCAGGGTGAATCTCACACCCACGACAACCTCCCTTCCCCCCCTTTCCATGCACACAAACACACCCAAAACCGCCCACTTCATGTGTGTCCTCCTTTTCGCACAAACAAACTGACCCACACACACCTTCTTCCTCTCCCTCTGTGTCCTGTTTAACCAGGCTGACAGTGAGAAGATCAACACCGTTTCATAGTGATCACTTGTTTTCCTGCATCTGGGTGTTCCCTCTTCATGTTCTTTGCACAGCTTTAATTGCCTCTCAACAAGGTGCTGCAGTGGCACACAGCAGCATTAGCCCACCTCTAAACTCATTATCCAGACAAAAACAGAGGAAGCAGTAGAATGAACAAGTAACTCCTTTTACTCAGGTAAACTAAAGGCAATTTATTGGGATGAATTAGGTGTTCATTCAGCTACAGTAATTCTTAATTGAATCGAGGGCTGGGTAAAATAATAATAATTATTGTATTGTATATTATATCACAGTATAATGTCGCTATTGTTTGTATTATATTGTGACAATTTTGCTTGGAGAGCAACAGCTATGATTATGGTGATATAAGATCATACTGTTTTTGCAATATCATTTTTTTTGTCTTTATTTTGTTTAGATTGTCGAATAAAACACAACACGTATCAATGTTTTACTTAAATGTCCTTTTTTCTAATTTTGCATATTATGATGTTGAAAAAAATATGTACTTTTATTTGTTTAGAACATTCTGCCTCTAGATTTCTGAAATGTGTTTGTCATGTTTTGACCATAAAGAAAAGTTTAAAACCCACAAATAACCATCTGATCAAGTTTCACTGAAGAACAAAAATCAGCAGCCTTGAAGCCTTTTTTTTTTTTTACATTTAGCGTGATAGCTATAGATATCAAATGATATGAAAAATCTTACCACCCAGCCCTATATGAATCGTACCTTTGTTTAGAGACTACAAAAATACAACAGTGAAATAAAGATTAAGCAGGACTTGTGTTTGAAACTGGTAATTCATGGCTCCAGTGTGACAATCTTACAATCTACTAATACTATAGGAATGAGGAGTTTTTTCTGTCTGTAAAGATAATGCATGTTTACATTTTTCTTTGTTCTGTCTGACTCAGTTTGGGCAGGAAAGCACCCACTAGCTCACTGTTTGTTTAACGATTCCTGCAACAACAGAGGAAACTGAGCCTTGCCTAACATCTTATGGCATCGTGTATGAGTCATATGAAGTGATGACTGATCAGACACACACATCATTAGGCTATGAGACCTTTAGAGCAGAGTTACTGCCAGTCAAGAATAGTCAAGAGGGGTTTCTGGGACAATCAGGCAATAAAAAAAGCATAGAAAGTCATTCAGACTTTCGTGCCCTTTGACTGAGACTACTGGCATGTTTAGTAAATTAAGACTGAACTGACGGGGACAGACACATCTCTGTTGTTCCACTTTCCCAGCAGGGAATCACCAACAACAACAACAACTGAAGTGGACACATGTGGTAGCTTCATTTGAGACGGCAGCCCTTCCTTACGCTGTCTGTGTTCTGCAGACTGAAACATATCTCAAATTGCACCCCACTTAAGGTCCCAGCTCCTGTTGACATGTTTAGCTCATGCTTGTTTGAACAGAGATGGACCCCACTGTCTACATTCCCCACACCTTCTCAAGCTCAAGGTCCAATATTTCTCACTTCCTTTGGTAAAAACACACTTAACCACCAGAAGTTCAGGCATGTGGCAAATTCAGTATAAAACACAGACTATAATAAATATCTCATGGGCGTGTTAGGAGTCAGAGGCAAGAACAAGTGAGTGAACTGGCTGGATGTTAGTCTTGTTTTTGGCCAAATAAACAAACAAAGCATAGGCTGAGCTAAGCTTAAATCGCAACCATTTTCCTAAACCTCTGTAAATAGCTGATCTCTGACCACTAGATGTCTCAAAATACACATTAAAGCTTGCATAAAGTAAAAAAAAAATCAAATCTGGGGGACTCCCAACACCTCTAGAAGGTAAAAATATCAAGCTGCTTCACTGGACAAGCTAGGAATATGCTTCGAG
>JAPQRN010000005.1:36672311-36684239 GCA_037367275.1 Coranthus polyacanthus | reverse complement strand
TTGGGCAGTTTTTCCTCACTCGAACCGAGGGTCTAAGGACAGAGGGTGTTGTACCTTGTACGGACTGTAAAGCCTTTGAGGCAAATCTTGATTTGTGATATTGGGCTATATAAATAAAATTGAATTGAAATTAATTGGAAACTCCTTCAAACCACCTACTTCAACCTTTCAACTTAATATAAGTAAGTCACAACACTTTTAGCACAACACTCTAAGCTATTAAAAGTCTATTCAGCTTTTTCATATCTCTTTTAAGCAAAAATTCTCAAACTTTGTGCTTTTTCAGGCAGTATACATTTCAAAGCAGTGTGACTTATAGTTTTTGAGATTTCTATGAGATCTAACTTGCCAAAACTCACTCATTTTTTACCTTTTTGGCACAAATTGCATATCAAGTCAAACAGACTCTTCTGCTTCTTGTGATCACATTTGGGTTCACTTGAGAAGCCTCTGTTTGACTGCTTCCTCTGAGGAAAACTCTAGGCCTATACACAGAGTTCAACATGTATTTAACTCACACAGCTGTTACAGGGGGTGCTGTTTTGATAACAACACCGCTGATTGATTGGTTTATTACACTGCATTTTTTTTCTGGGCAGTTTACACACTTCTCACTTTTCACATTTTGACCACATTCATACCTTAACCATTTTACACTGTCATATACTTTGACTTCATACATTTTCATGTATCATACACTCGCAGTTTCAACATGCTTTACCTAATTCACATCTTTAAACATGTTAGACTGTCCTCTTTAAAATGTTTGCTGCATTACAGCTTTTTATTAAACTGTATCAATTTCACTTTGTTTTGTACTTTAAACATTTAGCTTCTCCTTCAACTTTAGTTTTTCACTTTAACAATGTTTCATACTTTAAATGTTTTTTTTCGGTTAAGTGCAGCAGCACCCTTCAGCTAGGTGCATGCAATCTCTGCAGAGATTTTTCTCAGAGATGCAATGTTTCTAGTTTATTTCTTGTCATTTGGTTGACTATGATTACCTTCTGATTTTCTCTGGTTAGTATTTTTCTTTTAGGGAGCTGGGTGCCAATTTGTAGTGGCTAGGCACCATGGTGAGGTCTCTCTCTAAATGGCAGTGATCTGATAGTTTTACCTTACTGTCACAGGTTATAGTTAGGAAAACACTGGATTCAGTTTTATATCTGCAGGGCAAGATATAGAAGAAAATGTCTGCTTTCTTTAAAACAACTATACTTAGTCATATGTATAGTCAGGTTCATATTTTAGATGAAATTTATAGTGAATAGATACTTTTCCTTCATGAAAATGTGTACATATTTAAGTGGAATATTTGTTCCCTGTTTTATATGACCATTTTAGACCAATGATGATCTTCAGGCAGTTAACGTTGTTCTGTTTGTAGCAGGTTAACTTACAGTAAGTGGACAGCATAGATAATAGTAATAACACCAATGTAAATGTAGGCTCCTTATCTTTTTCAAGACAGTGGCAGCAGTGTAGAAACAAGTGTAGAACTAAGTGAATAAGTGAGTTTAATTTTCAATAATTATAAAAACAAATAAGTGACATGAAAATCTCTTCTCCTTATTAACATACAGTATTTACCTTGACATAAAGAGTTGAACAGAGTTTTTGAGCAACAAAAGCTGATTTATTGCGATTTTAAAATAATAAAATTGCATCACCACCATGTCCTTTGCTCTTGTGCATAGTGAGGGATTTTAACTATACCAGGATAAAATACCTTTCCACTGTTCAGTAATGTAGGCCACACACTATGGAAGCGTAATGCTGCCAGGTTGGACAAATAAAAATTTACCAGTATCATGTTACAATGACAAAAAATGTATAGTTATAACTATATTTTTCACATTATAATGTGAACATTTTCATGTTAAAACAAGATATTTCCACATTATTATGACATACAACCTTATCATGTGATCACTTGTTAAAATGTGATGTTTCACGTTATAATGTGATAACATCTTGTTAAAACGTGAAAACTTTCATGTTATAAAGTGATAAATGCCTACTTTGTTAAAATATGAAACTCATTTTTAGAGAACGGATAAATAGAGGAATATGGATCATGCAGAGTTTATCACTTTTTATAAGTACCCAAATTCCAAGATAGCAAAAGCTGCACAATCCTTACAGCTTAAAATAATGCTTGCTTCCAAAAGCATTTATTAGCCAAAGCTCTGTTTGCTACACTGAGGGCCAGATCCACAAAGAGGACTGTGTAGCTTTTGCAGCTTCTAAATGGAACAAATGACACAAATGTGTAATTCACAAAGCACCCGCCAAGGGTGAAATATACCACAAACTGTGCTGCCAAGCAAATAATAGATGTTTAACTATACAATTGGCATTGGCATCCATTCCATTTATTGCTTGGAGATAAATAAGGAAATATTCATAAATCCAGCGCAAAATTGGAAAGAAGTGTCTAATTTACAAAAGACCAGTGCAAATTACCACAAGCAGTTGGTCTGGTGCAGTTAACATCTGCAGAAAGTGTTTATTAATGGTGTGCAAACTCACTGTATCTGTATCTCTCTTTCTCCAAATCTCTGTTTGGGATGCTTGAATGATACTGAATTAATATTTAATTATATCAAGCATGAAATCTTCAGACTTTCAGCTACTTAAAAATAAAAAAATGTCCTGACAGCATTGATGAAAATCGCTCTACTACACTAGATCTTATAAACCTGAAATCTGAGTGTAGCAGCTGCAGAACATGCAATATTAATCACCACAGATCCTGACTGATCTGATGTTAATGATATTACCTCTTTGTAATTTGGAGACATGGTGACACTTGGCCAGCTGTGACACCAAACAGAATATCAGTACTAGTGTTTCTGCAAAATCCCTGTGAAAAACATTACTGTAAGATTCAGATAGAAATGAAACACATTTCAGACCTGTCTGAATCACATTAGCTGTAGCCTATTCTGAACGACATTTCAGTAAATTATGTTATAGATGACAAATGAAAAAGAAGCAAAAGCAGCAAAATACATGACAGTTAGTTTGTGATATGGAGAGCACTATGTGTGTGCATCTCTGCTTATTAAAGATATAATTTGAAGGTTTTTGCACTGCAGTTTTCATTATGGACCAAACTTTATGCTGAAATATAGAGGAAAACTTGAAACATGACAAACCGCTCTGCAAATTGCACTGAGCTGCTTAACTTACTTGGTGATTTGCTCCAGTATATTAGTGCAAAATCTTTTGTGGATAGGTCCTTAAAATGGAGCAGAGTGTAGGCAGAAATGTGGTGCAATTCAAGCAATCAATTTTTTTTGTGGATTTGGGCCTAAGTATTTATCTTCTAGAGTTTAAAATAGATTTGAGTTCATACCAGAGGAGCTCATGCAATAGGCACTTGAGTTAATTGCGTAGTTTTCACTGTGCAGGTATCAAATCACCAGCTGCAGCATCAAAATGCAAACGTCACTTTTTTTTAAAGAAATAATTAAACACAGTCTTTTCAGGATTCCATCCTGAGCTTGGATTCTACTCCACTCCATTTTCAGCTACTCTTCATCATCAGTAGTTGTCATTACTGGGGCGAGGAGGAGGCCGAGATGGAGGTGGGGCTCTACAAGGAGGTGGACCCTGAGGAGGCGGCGGCGGTGGCAGAAAGCCAGTTGGAGAAGGCGGTGCAGAGATGGGGGTCATGGTGGCCTTTGGCAGGGCTCTCTTTGGAGGTGGTGTGCACATGGGGAAGGTGTTGGTGGATGGGGGAGGAGTGGATGGCAGAGGGGGGAGTGTTGAAGTTGGTGAGGGGGGCAAACAATGGAGGTGACTTCCTTCCGATAGACAATACTGGTAACCAGGGGGCAAAGTGTAGACAGGTGTGGAGGGATGGTTGTAGATGGGATAGCGAGGAGCTGGGTAGGATTTGCTTCGGGTGAAGTTAATGCACCTGCCCTGTAAAGAAGAAAACACTGGCTTAGTGCATAAAAATAAACAGAGGTGCACATTTTTTTCTATTTTATTTCTTGGTTTATTTAACCAAGAAGGACTTGTTGAGATGAAAGTTTCAGTGTGTACAATGTTGTGGCATTTAGTGGGGAAGTTATAGATTGCAACCCTTTTACCCCTTACCCTACGTTGGCCACTAAAACACTAATGGACCTTGTTAGAACCACTGTTTGTTTTGGCTTTTTAGTTAAGGGAATAATAACTCTGATCCACACTCAAATATAGTAGGTGACGGTAATGTACCTTAACCAGTATAAAATGGCAAAAAAAAGGAGAAGAAAAAGAAGTCCATTCTAGGATATTGTAGAAACATTGCATGGACTAAATGGAGGGGAACTACTACCTCTATAGATACAAAGTCATATTCTAAGGTCACAGAAACACAACAATTAACAGCATTGGGCACCAGTCAACAGCATTGTTAAGACAGTTTAGGCCATACTGTACAAGCCATACATACAATTTCTATGAAAAATAAATTACAGAATCATAAAACATCAGATGTATTCAGCAAACAAAAATTCATCATGAATCAGCCAGATGTACCTACCTCCAAGTCACTTAATTTTACTAAAATTTCAAATAGTTTCAGCTATTTTTGACAGATGTAGATTTGTGGATATGATGGAAGCAAACATAAAATAGACTTGTGAATAAGAGCATGGCAATATTTCAGTCTATAGGTGGAAATGAGATGAACCTGAGTGCTGCATAGTAAACAGTATCCTGAGCATATAAACATTAAGGACATGCCATGTACAATGTATCATATTGCTGACATCCAGCACTCACATACAGGTGGCAGCAACAAGTCTGCTTTTGGCCTCAAAGGGCAATACTAAATAAATAAATAAAACAAATAAATAAAAGTTTCAGTTTCCTTTTTTATTATACACATTGCTGTTAAGGAAGGGTAGATTTGTACTGAGACACAGACCAATCTCAAAACCATATATAAACACAATATGTGCAATATGTACAGACAAGAACTCTTGCAGAGACACTTATGTATATTCCTGGTCTGAAATTCCCAAAACACTGGTGAAAAGCTTTATGGCACAGCTTTCAACAGATGGAAAGAGGAAATTCCTCTGTTAGTCCTTTTAGTGAGTGTCATGGAAGAAAACAACATTCCTGCCAACCTAGCCATATTGACGCTGTGAACTGGAGACTACTCCTAATGATTTCTACAGACAATATTTCTGAGGTTGTTTCTTTTTCTACTCACATTGTCCCTAGAGAATTACCTTAAACGTTTCTTTCTTTTTATGCAGTGCAGAAAAGATTTCAGCTTGATTTCAGCTGTGTCCTTTGATTGTAAGTCAAAGTTCACTTTAAACCTCCCTCATTTTCAGATGTCATGAATTTGAAAATCTGAAAAACTTTGAAAATTCTTTAATGTCTGCAGCAAAATGTTGACATAGGTAGTACACAGACTTATATATTGCTTTGTTTTAAATGCATTTGTCTGCTTTTCTTACAGCTGGAAATAACTGATGGTGTTTTTGATTATTCCAGATAAAAAATCCAATCATAGCTTCAGCATAGCTTTTCTCTGGCTTGTCATTTTGGCTCACCTTGTGTCCAGGATGGGGTCGCATCACAGACACTCTGTCATAGCCTTTTCTCAAGAAAACACACAAAGCATCCAGTTTTCCCTAAAAAATATCAGAGATGACAGTTCAAATAAAAACAGTATACAATAACAATAATCTTACAATACAATAATACAAAACAATAATAACCAAAAGAGGAACAGAATGTATGTGCATTAACCAGCAGTGCAGCAAGAACAATCATTTGAGATAACATCAAACAAATGGCTACACTAATAAAAAAACATCACACTGTATTGGCATGACTTTCTGCTCCAGATGTCTGGTTTTGAATGGTGCATAGGAAGCTTTATATGCTAGAAGGACAGATAAACAAAGAATGTACTTAATAACACCCGCTCAACAGATTCCATATTCAGGGGTGAGCTCAGTTCATGTCTGGTTTTTATTACTGTCCAACCATCCAGCTGACTAATGTGTTAGGAAGCACATTCTATTAACTATTTCCTGGTAACATATACTGCCAAACATTAAAATTGAAACAAAACTGTTGTAGGATATGGCGGATGTCTAGAGTGTCTGAAATTATTTGGGGGTCTCTGATGTATAAACATCATAATGTATATTACATACATTACATCAAGTGCAAAACATTACCTATGACAGTACAGTGTGTTAATATGACACTGAAACCTGTATCCATGTCAATAATAATTTTCTCTTTCTCTTTTTTCTCTTTCATTCGTGTGAATTATTCACTAATTCACTTAGAATCAACTCTATATAAGCACTCACCTTGATGGGAGAATACCATTTTTGAGGGCGGATGGGATTGTGCATGCTGTAGTACAGCCGTGCAGGAGGCAGATCAAACTCCTGCTCAGGCATCACAACACGAGCATTTTTAGCTTTTTCTAGTTTTGCTCCTTCTTCAGTGGAGCCCTTATCTCCCCAATGGACCTAAACAGAAACAGAAGGCACAAAAGAAATCTACCATATATGAATGTATTTATTACATTTTTCTGGATTACAATTGTTAATTGGTGACACTTTATATTATTCACCATTAACTAGTTGCTTATTAGCATACATATTAGGAACATATTAGTAACAAAGTTCTAATTGGTTAAGTTTAATATGTGTCAAACTACTAGTGGATTAATTATGAGCAAGACCTCATTTTAAAAATGAGAACATATTCTTAGTTAGAAAGACTTAAGTTATTTCAACATTCTTAACACTTGTAGCTTTGTGTTTTATTACATAAGAATAGACTATATAAGTGCTATTAAGGGAGAATGACTGTTGTGGTACTACAACCTTATAAGGCTCATACTGTATGTATTTTACATAACAGCCCAGCTAGGAACAGGCATCGCAAATTAGCTTAGGCTGTAAATGTTTTTGTCTGTGTCAACAATTTATGCTACATAATTGTCCCTATACAAATAAACACTATAAATAAATAATGAGCAAACTAAGTTAAGTTGGAATCCTCTGGTTTCGTGGCAGACTTCACAGTTCTGAGGATTCCAAGTTCTGGTTCCGAGGTGAGCGTGTTGTTGACCTACCTGTTGCTGGTGTACAGACCTGTGTCATAGCTCTGCTGCACTTAACGAACTATAATTTGATTCTGTCTAGTGTCAAGTCTAGAGTTGTAGCGTCTATTTACGCTACTCTAGCTCTAACTTCTAAATTTGAAATATCTACCTACACTAAATTTCACCGGACCTTTGTCCGCTAGCCTAGCTGATAGCTTAGCATATAGCCTAGCTAACTGTTATCTCAGCCTGCTAGCCATGGCTTCTCTGTCTTCCTTTGCCCCTCCTTCTGCCTCTCCCTCACTCTGTTGCTCGATGTTCCACATGTTTAGTTTTTCGTCCACCTCCTTTACCGATAGTGGCATCTGTAATAAATGTAGCTTATTTTCTGCACTGGAGGCGAGACTGTCTGAATTGGAAGCGCGGCTCCGCATCATGGAAATTAAGCCGGTTAGCCAATCGCCTGTAGCTGGTGTGTACCGCCATAGTGTAGCCGCCACTAGCCGCCCCCCGACAGGTCCCGAGCAGCGGGGACGCCAGGGCGGCTGGGTGACTGTCCGTAGAAGCAAGCATAGTCCTAAACCAAAGCCCGTGGTTCACCACCAAGCAGTTCACGTTTCGAAACTGTTTTCCCCACTCACACACCCACTGAGAAGTAGACTCTTAATTATTAGCAGCTCCATAGACTCCAGCGGCCATAGTGAAATGCATTCCCGGGGCCAGAGCGGGTGACATTGAATCTAATCTGAAACTAAAACTCACTAAAATTAATGTGGAATCGGTGTGTTTCGGTAGTTTTGCTAAAACAATGTCGGACTTCACATTTCACTGTCATTGCCCACGTGAGCGTTGAAGTCCCCCAGTAGAACAATGGAGTCCCCAGTTGGAGCACTATCCAGCACCCCTCCCAGGGACTCCAAGAAGGCCGAGACAACAGTGAGACACTTGTCCCCGACCCGAAGGCGCAGGGACGCGACCGGGGTAAACTCCAACACGTGGCAGCTGAAGTTAGGGGCTGTAGGCAACGCCACACCAGCCCAATGCCTCTCTCCGCAGGGAGGGTCCAGCCCCTCTCGAGGAGATGGGTTCCAGAGCCCAAGCTGTGCGTGGAGGTGAGCCCGACTATATCTACACGGTACCTCTCAACCTCCCGCACAAGCTCAGGCTCCTTCCCCCCCAGTGAGGTGACGTTCCACGTCCCAAGAGCAAGGGTCCATGCCCGGGGATCAGGTCGCTGAGGCCCCCGCCATCGACTGCAACCCGATCCACATTGCACCCGGCCCCTATGGATCCCTCTGCAGGTGGCGGGCCTACAGGAGGGCGGGCCCACGTCGCCAGTTCGGGCTGAGCTTGCTTATGAGCCCCAGCCCCAGGCCTGGCTCCAGGGTGGGGCCCCAGCTGCGCCATACCGGGCGACGTCTCGGTCCTTGTTTGCGTCATATCCATTGGGGTCATGAACTGCTTTTAGTCTGACCCGTCACCAAGGACCTGTTTGCCTTGGGAGACCCTACCAGGGGCATAAAGCCCCAGACAACATAGCTCTCAGGATCATTCGGGCACTCAAACTCCCCCACCATGATAAGGTAGCAGTTCAGGGTCACCCAGGATCATCTGGGTCAGTTCCCCCCCTGACCCAGGTGTTCTAGCAAATTATAGACCTATTTCCAATCTCCCCTTTCTCTCCAAAATCCTTGAAAAATGTGTTTTAAATCAGTTACGCCACCACTTATATGCGAATGACCTATTTGAAGAGTTTCAGTCAGGGTTTAGACAACACCATAGCACAGAAATGGCACTGGTGAAAGTGACTAATGATCTTTTAGTAGCATCAGATAATGGACTTATTTCTATACTTGTCTTGATCAAAGTGCAGCATTTGATACGATCGATCATAACATTTTATTACAGAGATTAGAACATTCCATTGGGATTAAAGGAATTGCACTAGACTGATTTAATTTAAATCATATTTTCCAGAAAGACCCCAATTTGTACATGTCAACGATCAATTATCCACACAAACTAAGGTGAGTCACGGCGTTCCACTGGGTTCTCTACTTGGACCAATTCTCTTTACTCTATACATGCTGCTGTTAGGTGATATCATAAGGAAACATGGTATAAGTTTCCACTGTTATGCCGATGATATGCAAGAAAGAGAAAGAAAAAGCAAAAGTTCTGCAAATTTACTCACTTCCAGTTGCCACAGTTGAGCCACAAGGCTTTAAACTTGGCAAAGAAAGTACTATAATGAAGCTCTGCATAGTTTCCATAGGACTCATTTTTTAAAAGCAAATTCCAACTCCTGAAAAGCACTTCACACTGTGAGGGTACATTCTGTCTTGGTTTTCTCTCTCTTTAGTTTAACCTGTCAGCTGACAGCAGAAACACATGGTCCCTCCTGAACAAACGATTACAGCTCAGTCCATGGTTTTCTTTTCACTAAATGACTGTCTTTTCTCACTTCTAACAGGGTCTTAACTTATCTTTCTACTATGTATTGTAGTGCTTGACAAAGGTTTGCCACAGTAATCCTGAACCAGCTATAGATGAATGACAGCTTTTGATGTGGTGTGTGGTGCTGAGGGATTGGAGATCACAAGTGTTCAGGTTAGGCTTGCATTGTTGCCCTTCATGCACTGACATATATTCAGATTCCTTGAATATTTTAAGGGTGAAATATCCAAATCCCTTCCCATCTTTCTTTGAGGGACATTGTTTGTAACATCAAACACACTCACACCCAACATTGGTATAAAGCTAAAGTCCACTTTTATTATCCCAATTCAATGTCTGCATTTAAGCCACCAAGTACACACAAGGAGCAGTAGGCTACCACTGAAGGCGCCTGGGGACCAACTCCAGATCTAACGAGGAGAACATGCAAACTCCACACAGAAAGGCACAACCTTCTTGCTGTGAGGCGACACTGCTAACCACTGAGCCACTGTGCCACCCATATTCTATATCTGCCACATTAGCAGTTTACTGTCCACGTGGCATCATCCTAACTCTTTAATCTGGTCACAACAAAACACAGTGACTCAGGGTGCGTCCAAAAATCTAAAACCTAACAAATCTGACTTATCTACTTCTTCTGCCCACTTTACCTTGACCTCAATGGAAAAGATCATGTGGTTAAGGAAAGATGAAAAGAGAATTCACTGTATGAAAATTGGCTACATAGATGTAAGATAAGCATAAACCTATGAATTAGGTCTACAAATTTACATACACATGTACATGTAGTCATTCTGAAGTTTACATATTGAATTAAAAACATCTGCCTCTTGCTCAGGTTTACCCTTCACTGTTTATAGTTTTATTAAGACATCTGTGTGTGTTTAGTAAAATGAACAAAGCAGAACTAATGCAAACTATGTATCTGTAACTAAGCACAGGTTCTGCTACAACATTAAATTCATAGTTTACACCAACAGTCATGTTCATGTTCATCTGCTGTTTAAAGTTCAAAACATATCGGCGTATGTTTGTACGTAAGTTTGATTTGATGTAACTCCATCTTTTAACAATTTAAGCTTTGTTCATTCTGAGCTGTTTTGTCTGTGAATCTGAATTAAGTTACAACTTAAGTTTTAAGTTGTTTTACTGTCAGTGTTGTCTGCACCATCATTATTAAAGCAGCTGTAGACCATTATTTTTCAAATATTTTTTGGTTATTATATTTACATAATAAATGTATTATTATAATAAATGTATTATCATATATTATAATAAATTAAACTTGACTATAATCATAGTTAATAACATAACAATATTGTTTCAAATGCTGTTGCAGTTATAAAAGACCCATAACTGACTTTGCCTTCTAGCACTTCTACAGTTCCCACCTTAGAAGTGATCAGAAAAAGATTGCTTATTAGGAGTAATTACCCATTATATTTGTACTGTTCAACAATCATCATATTAAACAGATTCCAATACATTTGCCTGATGATTATAAAATGATTATCACTTTTATTTGGATTCATTTTCTCTATACCTCCATTCTCTTGATACCTCCAACTCCACGTCCTCCGTAGTATGAAGCATCCACTGTGGGCCACCTCTTCTTTGGAAAACCATCTTCATCATCCTAAAAAAAAAGGGAATTAAGTGTGTCTGTGTGCTGTTCAGTGGAGAGATCAAAAGTGTTACCATTAAAATTTTATGAATCTAAAATTGAGAGGATGTTTATTATCATGAACAATAGTTTCAAATTGATCATAAAACTGCACAATAGTTAGATTTGAAAAATAGCATAATGATTTCAATTAAATCTGCTATTTTAATAAATATAATGTTAGTGTTAAATAATTTATTATGTGAAGAAAACATAAAACCACTTACAGAGAGGTTGTCAATTACTGGAGGAGGGGGCTCATGAATGACCTGTAATAGTGAAACAAGTTATAACATCTGTTTTTGTTAAGATAAAAAATAATTACAACTATTGTACCATGGTGCAGCAGAGTGGCCAGAACCACCACAGCAGAGCGATGGTCAGGAGCAGCAGCAGGATGAGCAGAGCTATGGCTACAAATTTCCCATCAGACTAGAAGAGAAAATAAATATGGGACATATTTAGTGCAGAATGCAATCACTGATCAGTTACAAGTCAATTTAACATGTTTGTCCATATTAAATTCACTTATTTTAAGTTATACCTCAAATAATGATCTCTTTTATAATGTATGTATATCTATTTTATAGAACTTTTACCCTGTGTGTGTAATATATACTGATATTTTTATATCTATTTATTCTTAAATAGATATAAAAATAATTGTTTTACGATATTCACTGCATAAATTATAATTATCTTAATGTCTATTTTATGCTTA
>JAPQRN010000005.1:36660869-36672211 GCA_037367275.1 Coranthus polyacanthus | reverse complement strand
CGTGAGGTGACGTTCCACGTCCCAAGAGCCAAAGTCCGTGTCCGGGGATCAGGTCGCCGAGGCCCCTGCCGTCGACTGACACCCGATCCACATTGCACCCGGCCCCTATGGATCCCTTTGCAGGTGGTGGCCCACCAATTTGTACATGTTTTCATAATTTGCCCATTAAGATTAGACAGCCAAATTTGGATACTTTGGACAAGTCACAGAAAACACAAAAATTACTCTCAATAATGTGTTCAATCTTATCCAGAAACATTTAAATTTATGTTAATGTGTGAGTTATGTTATTTAGTGTAATTTTGTTTACACTCTACCTACACAAGTAACTGCAGTAATTGTGACAGAGCTAGATATGAAGCTCAGGCCGTTATTCATGCTGACGTGAAGAGTAGCAGACCTGTAGAAACATGACAAAAGTTAGATTTCCCTCTCTTTAGTCTAACATAACCTTTACAAACACAAACAAACATAGATGGCATGTATATTTAGCAAGTTAGTAGTGTTTTGTGAGTCTAATCAACTTCAAGTGCCATTGTCCATTGCTTTGAAATGGTACACTCACCTAATAGCTTACAAAGCAATAATCAAGTAGTAAAAATATATAATTTAGTGCTTTTTACTCACATTCCCTGTTTTTCCAAAACAGGAGCTGGACACAAAAGGTAGGTATCTCTAACCACCAGAGGTCTTTTCACTGTTGAGGTAGATTTTTTAAAAAAGCACTGTGATGATGTGACTGTTTGTGTACACCAAATCATAAAATCTGGGGAGAGGAGTGTAAAATGAAGCTACTAAGAAACTTCAGGAGATTCAAACCTCAAAATATTCTTTTTGTTTTTAAATTCCTGGACTTCCTTTCCTTATGGAAAATTAAGCACATGAGCGAGGGTTGTGGTTTATTTACCCTGGCTCAGCGAGCGTCTAGTGTGTGCAAAGACAGTGCTCGTCCCTAATGAGATCCACATTCCCCTTTAGACATCTGAGAAGCCTTGAGCATTATACCAGCTGATTCAAAGCCGAGGAAGATGGTGCTGATGAATTTTGGGGAGGACAAAGTTTTAAATCATTGTGAGCCACAAAGAGCTTCTCTCCCCCACCTGTCCTCCTCTGGATGGCCAAAACAAGCTTCGCTTGATGACGTAAATGGTTGCTGAGTGGAATTTTAAAACTTCTGCTTTTCTATTTTCTCTATTAATTGTTGAAATAACACTTACAACTTTGTGATCTTCTGCCTGTAATAATGAGCATATATGGAAAACAGAGGGTGACAGTTTTAGTTCTAATGGTGAAAAGAGTACACAGATTCTTAAGTAAATTTACCAATATTACAGTGTAAAAACACTTTAAACACTTTTATCTGAAATTAACTTTTGTGGAATCCAACTAATTTGGCGGGATAATCAATTAATTTGTGAAGTAACTACGAATTCCTTAATTGTTGATCAAGTACAATGATCAATAACATAAAATCACTGTCCCTTAATCATTAGTTAATGGAGAGCAACAGGAATTCATGATAATTAATCAAAAGTCATGCATTAGTTACTTTGTACCCTTTTTAAAAACTGTAATTATATAACTACCTTTAAAAACTATTATATTACTGTATGTATATGGATACATCATATTTTGAAAACTCATCATGTATTTTGTTCAAAATGTGTGAGTTCACACCTCTCCCAAAAGTAAGTTTATGAAAAATTGTAATTTGAAAATTAACTAGTAAATAAAGCTAAATGCAGTCAAGAAATTGCCTCTAGTGGACAATAATTTGCATAAAATACTCAAAAACACTCAAAATGTGAGTAAATGTAAATGTATTTAGTTATTTAGTAAAGTTGTATATAAATTGCCTGAACTTAGAGGCACTAAAAACTTTCAAGTTTTAAGTCTTCAAGTTTTAAGGTATTTCTCTTAAACACTCATGAGTAAATAAGCAGCAACAAAATACAACCATCTCACAGTAACTGATTTTTAAGGAACAAGCTGTAAACACATCACTGCTATATTATCACCTTATTAGAAATAAAAACCTTGGGCAGATACTTACTCAGAGTAACTGTGTCATTGATGCGGAAGCTGCAGAGAACTTTCTGCACATCTCGGGCATGAAGGAAGCCATTTCCTTTGACTACCACCTGAAAAGCCTCTGACATGGGGTCAAATTTTAAATTAATATATTGTTTTACTGTAGAACACCACTGCATGCATTGCAGGTTTTTGGCTTATTTTTGGTAGATTCATCAGTGCAATATGATTTGAAGGCAGGATTGAACAAGTTGTAATTTTACATCTTAACTAATTGTAACTTAACCAAACATTTACTGAACATTATAAAGATGTTTGCATATTTAACTACAATTTTTATGCAGTTTAACCTCCTTCACAGATGCTGGAGGGTTCTACAGCCAGGATCTCAATACATGACCTCTTCAGGATCTAAAAGAGGACAAAATATATAAAAGCAAAACAAAATTAGATGCAGATTAAGCCATGTGACCATAGAACTTGCATATTCTCTGTAACTCATACTGAGTCGATGACCCCTTGCAATGCCTGAAAGCCATCATTGACAGGGAAGACGTGGTCCTTGCTGTCAGCTATTGTTGAAAGCTGTTAAGAAACATCACTGAATGATTAACTGATTGTCAGTGTGTTTAAGGGCTTGATTAATTAACTTGACTGATGAACTGAATTACCTGAGTTTCATTAAAGTCTTTTACTCCCACACAGTAAACCGTAGCACCCAGCTGGCGGGCTCTGCTGGCCTGGAAGAAAAAAGAGGCAAAAAAAACAACATTAAAGACAGAATTAAAAATGCTCCTCCTTTTTCTGATTTGAAATGCCTATGCTTGTCCCAACCAGCTGCTGGAAAAGAGCTGGTACAATACTTGAGTACTTAGTTCCACCACTGATTGGAACCATGCAGTTTACCATGCAATTGCAAGATAATGAGACACCCTTGAAAACATATGTTAGTTCTTAAATGTTTTTTTATTTTGTTTAATTTTAGTGCAATGTCAAACTTTTAATATCACCTCTCTTTGTGCTAGGTCAAACTGATTTTCTCTCAGTTCACCATCCGTCAGGGCAATGATGACACTGGCTGTCCGATAACCTGAAGGCAGAACCAGAATCATAAAAAATTGTTGTTCATACACTGAAACAAATACATTCTCGAAAATTAATTTTCAGTTTTAAATGTATTTTTTTTTACAATAAGATAGAAAGATAGCCATGTGATGAAACATCAGCTGTTATTTCTGTTATTTATATATTTTTTTATGACTACCATATGTTTAAATGGTGATGAAGGGATACAAACGAAGGAATGATTAAGTGTTAAAAGGGAAAATCTTCTACTCACCATCCCCAGTGCCATAGTATATTTGCTCACTGGCCTAAGAGAAAGGTTTTGGGGCATCACTGGCTATAAATTTAAATAGTCCAAATATAAATACATTTGGATAAGTAAATCGGTTTCCCCATGGACTGAAAGGATGACTTACTCTCTGAAAACCTCTGTGCATGAAGGTGTCTCCACCTGGCTGCACCATGCGGAGCTCCTCAAGTCCAGCCCGAATCTGTTCTCTGATTATTGACACATTGAAGAAAATATACTGCATACTGGATATTTACTTCGGATTATACAACACACACCTAAATGAAATCATTAATACAGAGTATTATGTGTGTCACCTATCATCTGTTAGAGCCATGAGAGTCCTTCCTTCTGTTGAAAATACAATAAAAGACATCTGCAACTGAGGACTGGAAATAAGGACAAAAAAAAGAAGGAAATTAGTGTAATGCTTTGGTCCAAGTCAACAAGTTTGTTTACATGTTGTTATAACTGTTTCTGTGTGGCAAAACCTGATAAACTTGTGGGCCAGGTGGTCAACAAAGTAATATATCTCATTCCAGTAACCCTGCACACTGCCAGACCTGAAGGAAGATTTAAAACACAAAAAGTTATTTGTAAAAATATAAAAATATAATTGTGTGGTATGATCTCAGCAAGGATTGTATCATTCAAGTACAGCAATTAACGACATAAAACAATAATAAACAAAAATTTGAGGCTGATCAAAAGATTTTCATATGTAAAGAAAGCAAAACAAAAGACATTAAGACTGTAGTGATAATAAAACACTGTAGTGAAAAACCATGAAAGGAATCAGAGTTGCGGGCCTATGGGTTTAATTAAGAAAAACATACATTTTCATATTTTAAACAGCCTTCATGGCCATTTGAACATAGATTTTTGAGTTTACAAGGTGTAATTGAATACACTGTGTTGTACAGCAATTGCAGACTTTTCAAATTGCTTCTTAATGCTTGATGAATTTGTTGTCCTGCTGTGTCAAACTCCAACACAGACAGAAGGGGCAGGCAGCAGCTCACTGAGTAATGTATAAATTCTGTAATTCCACAAATATAATTTCAGGATGCAGGCCTGACTGGCAGGAAATATTCATCACCTTTGATGCTATACAGTGCCTTGATCAGTGACAAAAGGTCACAACGTGTTGTGTTGGCTACTAAAAATAAATTGACAGATGGATTTATAACATCTTGAAAATGTGGAGGACAAAAGTGCATATTTGAGGTTGGTAAATCAACCCTAAAAAAATTCTTTACATCTCAATTGTTTTTTGGTCCTTCCATATAGGAAGAAATTCAACTACCTATATCCTAAATAGACTTGCCTGAATGCATTTGTTCCGTCCTATTTTTTGATTTCTTATTCTGCAGCCAATAAGAAGTTGATGATTATTATTTGTGATCTTTTTCTAAGCCTAATTACTTAATCCAACTTAACCTAAACCTAAACCTAAAATTGTGACTAAAATCTGAAAACAGTCTAAGTGTACAAAATACAATAATAAAAGTACATGGCTTTACATAGGATTTGAACCACAATTCCCTGTGTGTCAGTTCTGCAGGTAACCCACTCATCCACAGCTCCCTCACATGAATCAAGTAGAAAATGTGTACTACTTAATAGTTATTATTCCTGACAGATGCCTTGTATCATTTGGTCATGTGACGCAAATTATGCTATAACTATATAGAATGAGCCATTTGGTGTGCCTTATCTCAGAAAGTGCTTTTGATTTTGCTGCTGGTTGTGATGGGACCGTGGTGGCTAAACCTGAGATATGTTTTTTGTACTTCATACTCACCCAACAACAGTATTATGAAAATTCAAACTTTCTTTCTTTGAATGAGGGTATGGCTAAATGTTAAAACACCTCAGTTATCCATAGTAATGGATTACAGCTTACAGTCAGTCAGTCAGTCATTATCTGTAACCGCTTAATCCCCCTATGGAGGGTCGCGGGGGGGCTGGTGCCGATCCCAGCTGACATTGGGCGAAGGCGGGGTACACCCTGGACAGGTCGCCAGTTCATCGCAGGGCTTACAGCTTACAGCTTACATGAAAATAAACCTCTCTAAAACCTGAAATGCTTTACATACAATATAACTGCATTAGTTTTATCTAGGTGAATAAAGTAAACTGTCAAGTCTACATATAAAAAGCATTATTAGAGTTGAAGCATTATCAAACATCTAAAGCTAAAGAGACATTATTATAAGATATATAATAATATCTCATGTTTAACCCCTATATACACATCAGGGCCAATGCCGTATTTCAAAAGGATAGCACTGTTCTTGCAGTGAAATGAGTGGTAACTTGTGGTCTTGTGTGTTGACAGTCAGCGAGGTATGTTAGCATGTTGTTCAGCTAATATTAACAGCTAGCAGGACTGCCAATATGCCTTGCTTACAGTCAATATAACTGGGAGATCAACACCATTGGTACCGCACTGAGAACAGCTTTATCACGGCAAGTCTTTTTGAACTTCTGCATGGATGCTTGTTGCTATAACTTCATGTCTATACTGAAGCTCTTGTTTTCTTCTTGTTTAGATTTGACACACTGGACACTACACTGCCATATTTATGATTTTTAAATATGGCAGTCACAAAGTTTTAGTTTGACCCTCCCTACTCAAGCTTCTCAGCCAGTCAGAGTGCGATTAAACAACCTGCCATCCCTTTCCACTATACTCCTTCCTTTTCCACTATACTTTCTCTCACAGACATACATACTCCTCATACATACAAACACACTCCTCATACACATACATTCTACCCATACATGCATATACGTTTCCTACTTATATACATGTATTAATGAGTAAGTGAAAATACATGAATGTAGGAGAAAAATTTATATGTATGTGTAAGTGAAAATATCTAAATGTAAGTGAAAATATATGAATGTGAGTTTATTTATTTAACCTTCATTCAACCAGGATGTCCCTGGAGAATAAAATCTCTTTTTCAAGGGAGACCTGGCCAAGAAGGCACACCATTCCATACAAAATTCATGAAATCAAGCACGACAAAGATGTATAGAATATAACACAGGTGAAAAGCAACGGGGAAAAAACAAAGACAGAAGGAAAGGTACAAGAGACAAAATCCAGTTTACGAATCGCAATTACACTCTTCAGTTACACAGCTTTTGTAAGAGTTTTAAATGTGAGAGTTAAAATGTATGGATGTGAAAGGAGAATGCATGACTGTATAAATGAAAATATATAGATGTGAGAGAGAAAATATACGAATGTGAATGTGTGAGTGGATTATGTCTTGTATGGCCCATCATATGTATGTGAATATCTAATATCCATTATCATGATGAAACCACATCAGTGAGCTTTTAGTCTTTGTGTTTCCTCTCTGAGTGCTTACGTGTAATATTTCAGTGCTTATAATGTGGTTTCACTGCTGATTAATGACAAACACAGCTGCACTGCCACGCCATTGCTTGGATGAAATGACCTTTGTTCAGCTCCTGATTCTCCAACAGGTGCAGGCTCAACAAAAGAATCAGCAGAAGAAACTAGCTAAGCTGAAGTGACTGACTTCAGTAAACAGTAAACAGCACTATAAAACAGTATTGTGATGCAAATCTAACTATACACACGCTGAACTGCCTCTCTTCTTTCTTCCTTATGTTTTCATTTATCCTGTGATGTGAGTCACAGTGCAGAGTGATCTTTGGAACATCTGGCTCTAATGGAGAAAGGGTTTCAACAAACTGAAGGGCAGAGAGCTGAAGACAGACTAAATGTGAGCTGCTCCTGCCAGTTTGACAACCAGACTCCTTGCAGTGCACTTTATTATTAAGTGAATGCACTCTGCAAATAAAAATATCACTGTGCAAATACACCTTCTGGCATTTGAACTTCACGGATGGAACACTATTTTTCATTCAGGAGAGCATTTACATGACTTAACCTTTAAATCAAGAACACGCTGACTTGCCATAACCTTTTTGGAGGCTTTGTGTTTCATGACAATTTAATTGATAGTGAAATTAAACCCTTATGTTCGTGCTCACAGTGCACACATGTCTAAGAAATATGCACTTTTGCTTAAGAATGTGGTTCATTTTCCCAGTGCTATTTGTTGTGGTTCTCCCCTATTACAAAACTAGAAGTAAAAGTGTAAAATAACATGGCAATAGTTAATATGTAAACACCACCTGATGATTGAATCAGTGTTGTACACAGTTTCCAACAATCTAATTTTTTCGACTGAACCTTGGCAAACCTCTGATACTTTAGGCTGAGATAGCTGGACAGGTGACATTTCAAAACAAACACACAATGTATCCACATCTGTGCCAGCTGAATGGTGTTTTGACAGCTCTGTCATGATACTCTTTGTCTTGACAGAGTCTCAAATTTGTTCATGTCACACACATGCAGTGTTAAACAGCATAAAACATGTTAAACAGACAATTACAGATTATTAGTTAGCCTATGGCATATTAATGTATATTCTTAATTTACCACACATGACATTACTGTGTTTTGATGTTATTTAACTGTATTTTGCCCCTTTTTTACCTGTTGCATTTTGTTTTCTAGTTTTTCTACACCTATTTTTATTCTTCATTTTAAACAGCTTTTACGTTTACTGTAGAAAATGGTTATACATTCTACTTGTTTTCTTGTAATTAAACAAAACAAAACAAATTAAATTAAAAAATAAACTCACTCACTTGTCCAAAACAAAGTAGAGGTCAAATCCTCCGTAACAGGATGAACCTTCCTCCCTTGGGCCATTGATCTGTCCTGCACAGCTGGATACCAGGCCCATCACCAGTATGCCCAGTTGAACACCAAGCAGAACCTTCCTGCACCAGTACTGGGACATTACCTCAAATTTTAAAGAATGTATGGGCTAAAGCTCAGGAAAAGTAAACACATATAGTCTCTAGTTGGAGTTTTCTTCTCGCCTCACCTCACAGCACTTTGATTCAGCTGGCCATTTTGTGAAGCCATGAAGTGATCCTCTGTGGATTAGAGTCCCATCTACAGGCAGAGGAGGAGTGAAAGTGGTGAGACAAAGTCATCAGCTCCTTCTCTCTCTGCAGACTCTGCATTTTACCATGCGGTGCCATGAAATCACACAATGAAAGCAAAACACAGATGTGTCAGTTTGTGATTTAGTGTGTATCTTCTTTCATCTATTAGTCTTACTGTCTCTACAAAAATCATGAAGATATTGTTTTTTGTAAAGCTTTTATATGCTTGTTTTTCACTTTTGCAGAATTTTCCATTCTACATCAGTGCCACTTAGTGGTAAGCACGTGTACTCTACAATTCACTTCACAATTCACATTCACTTCGTTCATCAGCATGAAATATGAATATTATTACTATTAGGTTAAAATGTAAAAAAATTCTTTTAATCTAAAGTAACTATATTTGTTGAAACACTTCCCCTCTAATGTCAAAGATGCTGACAGTGACTCTAAAATGGTATATAGTATATCATTATATATAGTGTGAGGATAGATATATGTACAATACATGATGTATTCCATAGAACCAGAGTTATACATGTCTGCCGAGATCTGCATCCCCATTGTGGGAGCGTACACAACTAAAGCAGAAACTCTACCAGGCATTGTAAAGATTTTTAAGGCAAGATACTGCTCAAATATGATGCAGTATGCTATGTCAGGTTTATCAATGATAATCAATTATGATAAGCCTTTGGTTCATGAACATTTAGCATTATTAGACCAAGAAGTAACAATCTATATGGGCCATGTATTGTCTAAACATTTCGGAAGGCAAAGTCTTTACTGTTCCTGATCAATGTCTTTTTATACATAGCATTTCAGACAGTTGTAGACATTTTGTGAGTTATTTACTGAGATTTTAAAGTACAGACAATCGAACGGGTGGAAAATTCACTCACAGTGAAGTTGGTAAATGAAGTGTGTTGAAAGTCCCGACATGTGCATTCCCTGTATTTTTTAAACTAAAGTGAGTTTCATGTAATCCATGACCCTCACACTGTTACCCAACAAAAGATATAGTAGATATAATGTGGTAACATTTAATACAGTGTCTGTAGTGTAATACAAACACAAAGATTTATTTGCACAAACAAAAATATACAAAGAACAAAACAAAATAATCTAAATATGAGGTGTGTCATATGGACTAATCAAAACAAAAGTGAACAAACAGATGGTTGTATTCTTCTCCAGAGCTCATGTTGGACATACTGAGATCTGCAGCCCCTATTTTATTGCTCAAGTTGACTGTTACATCTATGAAAATGTCATTGTTAACTTAAAACACATTAAAATATCATGTGGTTGACCCCAGAGTGTCTAATAAACACAAGCAAGTTTGCACGTGCCGAGATTTGTATCCCGTTTTATTACTCAAGATGTGTATTACATGTATGAAAATCCAACCCATTCTAAAACACACTACAGTAAAATATAATGTAGTAACATCATCTGACCCCAGAGTGTCTCTGCTAAAACACAAACAGGGGATGCATTTTTCGGCAAGGCTCACTTTGCACCTGCAGAGATTTGTGTCCCGTTTTATTAGCTAAGATGTGTGTTACTTGTATGAAAATACTATACAAGTCAAAAAAAAAATGCAGGTTTTATGTCATGAAATATGTTTTGAAACTTTATGAATGATTGGTTTTAGTCAGTGGCAGGACTAAACCATTTGTGTTTATGGAACACAAATGGTTTTTTGAAGTTTTTCAACTACAAAATCAGCACAATTCATGAGCAAATTGCCTCTGCTAACACCATGCAGACTGAATTATCATCATCAAGTGCCATGAAATGTTCCTCATCCATTACCATATGTGACCTCTTCTATCTTCTATCTGAAAATCACATCTTTGAACTTATCACTAAGTCTAATAATTTTTCATGTCTCCTGGATCCAATCCCCACAAGCCTTGTTAAAGCCTGTCTGCTTTGGTCATATCTCTGATAACCTTCATTATCAATTCCTCTCTGCTACATACCACTGTCACAGTTCCTCTTTTTTCTGAAAGTTGCCATAATCCAACCAATTTAAAAAAAAAACAGACTCAGATCCAGATGACCTAAACAGCTACCAAACAATCTCCAATCTGCCATTCATCATTCATTCATTCATCATGCATCTCAGCTTCAGATCCACCTTGATACAAATCTCATCTCTTTGAACAATTCCAATCTGGTTTTCACCCCAAACACAGCCCTGAAACAGCCCAACGACCTGTGCAGCTGATACTGAACTACTTTCCATACTCATTCTCCTTGACCTTACAGCAGTCTTTGACAGAATATCCCAGCTCTGTGGAACGTCTGGCTAGCATTGGGGTCTGCAGCAGTGTGTACCAGTGGGTTGCTTCCTACCTTACATACAGAACACAGTTTGTACAGATCCAGAACTACCGGTCAGAGAGCTCCACAGTACATCACGGAGTACCAAAGGGTTCAGTTTTGGGGTCCGCTCTTCTTCATCATCTACCTCCTCCCTCTTGGAAACAGCTTCTGGTGTTATGGCATCCATTTTCACACAACTTTACATGTCATCCAAGCCCACCTCCACTCTTTTGTCCAGTTCCCTCGCTACTTGTCTCCAAGATGTACAGACATGGATGGCAACTTCCTCAAACTCAACACCAATAAAACTGAACTACTTCTCAGTCGCTCCAAATCTATGCTATCAAAATCTAATAACACTCTCCATTGCTGGAACCACTGTACCCATCTCCTCTCAGGTTAAGAGCCTCAGCATTATCTTTCCTTCTCTAGTCAGATCAATAATGTCTCCTTGATCACCTTCAATTCAATTCAATTCAATTTTATTTATATAGCCCAATATCACAAATCAAGATTTGCCTTGGCTTTACAGTCCATACAAGGTACAACACCCTCTGTCCTTAGACCCTCGGTTCAAGTGAGGAAAAACTGCCCAAAAAACCCATCTGGGAAA
>JAPQRN010000005.1:36627311-36660769 GCA_037367275.1 Coranthus polyacanthus | reverse complement strand
CCCAAACTGGGAGTTGGTTCCACAGGAGAGGAGCTTGATAACTGAAGGCTCTGCCTCCCAGTCTAGATTTAGAAACCGTAGGAACCACAAGTAAACCTGCACTCTGAGAGCAAAGAGTACGGTTTGGAATATACGGTTCAATGAGATCTAGGATATATGTAAGTTAGCAGCACAATTTTAAATTCAATTCTAGATTTTACTGGAAGCCAATGAAGAGTAGCTAATATTGGGGAAATATGATAAATTTTTCTGGCTCCTGTTAATACTCCTGTTAATACTGAATTACAGTAGTCTAGCCTAGAAGTAACGAATGCATGGACTAGTTTTTCTGTGTCTCTTTGGGATAGGATGCTCCTAATTTTGTTTAATATGTGTGTTAAATGACAAGTCCTGGTCAAGCATAACTCCCAGGTTCTTCACAGATGCACTGGATGCCAGAGAAATGTCGTCCAGGTTGAGTATGTCATTACAGAGCGGATTCCTTAGATTCTTTGGGCCAATTATGATCATTTCAGTTTTCTCTGAATTTAGGAGGAGAAAATTACACGTCATCCAGGTCTTTATGTCTTTGAGACATGTTTGGAGTTTTACTAGGTGATTTGTTTCACCCGGATTCATAGATAAATAAAGCTGCATATCATCGGCGTAACAGTGGAAACTTAAACCATGTTTCCTTATGATATCACCTTATGGCAACATTCATATTTCAGCTGGTGTCTTGGCTTTCTATGCCTTTTTGCACTTCCCTTTTGTCATGTGTTCAATTCATTTTCCCTGTGTCATTTCACATTATTACACATAACTTAATTTCTGGACACCTCTGGGTTGATTTTGCATGTGTGGATTGCATGGGTTGTTACTAGCATCTGGTGAAAATTTCATGTCAATAGCACCTTTAGAAATATTTATTCATTCATTCATTCATTCATTTTCTGTAACCGATTAATCCTCTGGAGGGTCACGGGGGGGCTGGAGCCTATCCCAGCTGACATCAGGCAAAGGCGGGGTACACCCTGGACATGTCGCCAGTTCATCGCAGAGCTGACATATAGGGGGCGAACAACCATTCACTCTCACATTTACACCTATGGGCAATTTAGAGTGACCAATTAACCCGCTTAACCTGTTAAGGTGCATGTTTTTGGACTGTGGGAGGAACCCGGAGAGAACCCATGCAGACACGAGGAGAACATGCAAACTCCATACAGAGAGGCCCTAGCCGGCTGGTGTTAGGGTTCAAACCCAGGACCTCCTTGCTGTGAGGCGACAGTGCTACCACCGTGCCGCCCCACGGTGGTGCAGTTTAGAAATATATTTACTTTAAATGGTGACATGCTTAATACTTATTTTACCAGCTGTATCTACAAAAAAAATGCTGGCTGTGTTGAAATATTTAAGTGAAGTTAAGAGACAAAAGCGTTTCACACCATATACATGAGGTAGCCGAGCATCTGATTGTATAGTTTGGCAGTGCTGTGAGTGCACCTCCATACTTCTCAGTACAACTTCTGGATCATCTTCACAGAACATTTTAAAACAATCTTCCTTGAGGAGACAGAAACAACAGCAAAATCAGGCCCCAAATGACTCCAGAAAGCCAAACAGACTATGCAAACCAAGATTACTGCAAATTACCTGTGTAAACTTTGGAATTTTAGTCCACCTGCCTCTAGTACTTTCAGATCATTAATAAGTGGCTCAAGTATCAAATTAAAACCTCAATGCTTGATGTCCTGTGCATGAAAAAGAGCACACAAGTGAATATTAATCAAAGAAGAATTAAAGATTGGAAAATTCCTTCGTGTAAAATATATAACACCTAATTTATGTACACCCTTCTAGAGCCCAAAGGATTTGCAGTTTCAAAGTCATCATAAAACAGTTGAATTTGCAAGGCATCTTTTTCTATAGAAAACAGAGGATTTTCTTTAAAAAATCTCTTAAGTCTGTATACACACCATCCTTGGCCATGTGTCTGGGCTTGAACATGTTTGCAATTTCTGGGTTTTGAAAAATGGTCTTCAGTATTTCCAAAATAGGAACAATCAGTTACAATGACCTGGCCATATGTCCCAGTAGTTTTGTTTCTTCTGCTGTCAAATCTTGTGCCAAGCACCTTTTCTTCAGGTTCCACATTCCCCCATTTCTCTGCTAAGTATTTTTTTCATTTAGCTTCCAAATTTAAGGGAATGTGAATGGATTTTCCAACTTCGGGAAGGACTGTTCAAATTTGCTCTTATTATCTGTGTTCTGTGGCGATAAGCACTGTCAAGCACTAATGAAGCAGCCTGGCCTTGACTTCAGCAACACAAGGACTCTCCTTGACTTTGCCAGCATCAATGTTGTACACAGTAGTCTGGATGAACAGGAACATGTTGTGGACCAGAGTGCTGTATGATGTTCCAAACACAAAATGTGCCTTAAACAGTTCATCAAAAACACCAAGAGAAGAGGCTGACCTGCAAGGTATGGCAGTCTTGTCAAGGATGACGAAGAACTGGTGGACAGTATTCTTCCTCACTCCCACAGCCAGGAGATAAGGTTGAGGCTGGTAGTGATGGTATCAAGATGCTCTTGGATGATTGTTCCAGTCTGAGAATACACACATATGGAGACAGTTACAATGTAATTCAATTATACCTCTGTTGGCCCTGAGTAGTGGGGGAAATCAGGTGAGACAGCAGTAAAATTGATAACAGGTGACTGTCCCAACCTGTAACAACATAAGTTTGATAATAAAGTACTTAAATTATGTGGAACATCAACAGAAATGAATGCATCTGCAATGTCAGCAGCATTTAAACAATTTTTTTTTTTACACAATACAGAAACAATTCAACATAAACAGCAGTTCTGTATCAGCACAAAAAGCTGTCCTATTCTAAAACTCCTTAGTTACGCCAAAAACTGGAGAAAAACTTTTTCAAATTTGGAAGTACTTTCTCATTCAAGTGAATAAGAAGATATGTGCAAACTTACAGTATACTAGATTTCCTCTTACTCAATTTTATATCTTAATCCAGTACTATGTTAATAAGTACTATGTTTGAAAGTGACTTTGAAAACTGATGTGCATTTCGTTGTAAGGTTTACTTTATTATTTAGTATTGTGTTCTGTGATTATCAGATTTGTGTTCTGTTAACTAATTAGATGCCATCATCCTAGTGGTGGGAGGAGTTGGAGTATAGTTCAGTAAAGAGTAGCTACTTGGTGCTAAATCCCTTTGATGTTGCTGTGTTCAACTTTACACAGTTGAGTGTAGGTAAGTGGAACACAGTTAAGTTCCTTCTATATATGTAAAGTTGAAATTTTAAGACAATTTATCTATAGTTTACGTTTTGAGGACGCTTGGCTTGGGGCGATTTCTGTCCAATGTGCATGGACTTCCATCTTTCACTGTAGAGACAGATCATCGACCACTGGTTACTATAATCAAAAAGAATCAAAATGAAATGTCTCCACAGATTCAATGTTTGATGATGAAGATGCAGAGGTACAAATCTGAACTGATTTACACTCCAGGAAAGCACCTGGTACTTTGGTACTCTGGTACTATTAACAAAGACATTGAGGCACTGATAAGCAGATGTGAGACATGCCAAAAAAGAGCTCATGTTGGTAGCCAATGTGCCAACAGCACCATGGCATAAAGTGGGAATGGACTTGCTTCATCTCAGGTAAAGACTATTTCGTGGTAATTGCCTACTACTCAAACTTTCCTGAGATGGCATTCTTAGCAAATACATCATCAAACTGTGACCTTTGGTAAACATGGCATTCCACAAACTGTGGTGAGTGACAATGGGCCATGCTTCAGCAACAGAGAATGGCAGAGGTTTGCAGAACAATATGCCTTCCAGCATGTGACGTCAAGTCCACACTTTAATACAGTAGAATTTAAGACAATTCTTTACCTCCCTCACATCGCCACAACTTGGCGTTGTCAGCAGGATCTACACAGTGAATGCAGAAACGTGTGTTCCTTGTGGTTTGTTTGTTAATTTTCTTTCCCTGATTTGCCCATTTTCTTGATTGTATTTTGTGTGTGAATGAATGTATTGAGTTGGGGCAAAGCAGCAGTGGGTTCCCTGTTTGTAGTCTTAAGACTAGCACCTGTGGCTTATTGGTAACAGTAAGATAATGAAGGGAGAGCTGCAACATTTGAGGGACTTAGTTGCCCAGTTGAAAGCGGAGAATGATAGGCTGCAGCGGGAACAGGATGCGGCCGTGCCTGGTACTAGTGCTGCAGGAATGCAGAATACATTCCTGCTGAGTCTCTGCCAGCGCCGTCCAGAGAGGCTGATCCTAGTACCCCGAGATAGGAGGTGCCCAGTGTTTAGTGGTAAGACAGGCCTAGGGCTAGAAGAGTGGATTGAAGAAGTTCAGGCATGCATGAGAGCTCACCACCTGTCCACATCAGATCAGGCATTTTTTCTCTTTGACCACTTAGAGAGAGAGAGGCACGGGAGGAGATAAAATATCTATCTAGTGCAGAGAGAAGTGATCCAGCTAAAATTATTGCTGTTCTGTGGGAGCTGTACGGTTGTTCAGACTCTTCACCCTTCTAAAACAACTTGTACTCAGGCAGCCTGTTGTCTCTCTGCTAGAGGTAAGGGCAGAGGCAATTAGATGGGAGTGGGAGGGGTTGCCGGGAGGTGTGCGGGGGCAGAGCCACTCAGTTCCCTCAGTGATGGGTTTACAGTATGGTGTTCAGAATGCCCCTGCGGTGGCTAATCCATCCCAGGCTGGTGAGCTGCGTGAGGTGAAAGAGATGTTAAAGCTCCAACAGGAACAGCTTAACAGACTCACCAACACTCTTGCTCAGCTGCAGACCGGTCAGCAGGGGTGGTCCGGTAATCTGCAGGTGGTGCCAGCAACCAGGACACTTTGCTAGGGAGTGTGGAGGAGGGCGTGTCCCTCCTTGTCCTCGATCTGCTGCCCCTCAGCCGGGTATGTGTCATGATTCAGTTCAGCATCTGGGAAACTAGCGCCTGCCGAACTGCGGAGCCAAAGTTCGGGGGGAGCAACCACCAGCTCACCAGTTATTTTAGGGGAGGGAGACAAAGCTAAGCTAATTGCAGCTTGTCCGCATGTGGCTGTAGTCATGGGGGGAGTAACACTTCCTTGCCCAGTGGACACTTGGTCCATGGTGTCCACCATTACAGAGAGCTTCTTTTGGAAGCACTTTGAGACGTGGGACCAAGTGAAGTTTCGGTCCTGCCTGCTCTTTGCCTGTTTGTTTTTGTCCCAATTTGTTAAAAATGAACTAGTTTACTATCAAGTTTCAGTTCCAGGTTGTTATAGGTTTTTGGGCCTTTATTATGTTTATTCTCTTCCACTGTAGAATTGGTTAATTACTAATGGGTTACTAATTGTGTTTTCCCTCTCCCTTTAGTTGCTGAGAGCCAACGGTGGTGGTATCCCTGGTGGCGGTGTCCCTTAGTATGCTGTGTGACCCTGGTTGTGGTTTTCTTTATACATCACCATCCTCCGTGTGTGTGCCACGTACAAGTGGGGTTCTTTTTTAAACATTTTTTTGGATTTCCTCCAAACCGTTGGGCCCTCACTGCCGATAAGCCTCAGCTATGGGAGCAGGGTATTAATTATTAGTTTACTTTCTTTTTTTAACTGTTTGTTTTAACATTCAAGTTATGATTAATTAAATAAAGCACTATTTTGCCAAGCTTTGAACCACGTCTTCTGCCTATCTGTGTATAGCTTACCTGTGTGCTTCTCCATCGACAGTTACAGCTATATCCAGAGTTCCCCAGGTGAAACCCGGGGTGGCGTTGTTGGTTTTCTTTTTTGTATTAAAAATTTAATACAGTAGAATGTCAATTTTTTACCTCCCTTGCATCGCCACATTAGTCACAGTGCAAAAGTTTAAACACTCCATCCTCTGAACTCTTTTTGTTTAAGTGCTTACAATCTGTGCACCTTTTTTGCTTTAAATTAACTGTTTATGAACATTGTCTATGAGCATTGTCTATGAACAGTGGATTCAACCCACCCACTCACCATACTGGACAGGTGACCTTCTCTGGCGGAGCGGAATGATGGCTCTGCTGGCATTGCTCCACCACCCCATCTCCACAACAGCAGACTCCGGAGGTAGGGTGGAGGGAAGAAGTGTGGTGGCAGAGGGTCTATAGCAGGATCTGATGAGGTGCAGATCCTCCTCGGCTGAGGACAGACAGACAGACAGACCCGCGGTAGGGTCCGCAGGATTCTCGTCCAACACTGGGGGTGACACCTCCATAGGTGCCCAACTGTAAGCTCACTCCAGAACGCAGACGTGGGTCGCGGCTTCGGTAGAGCTTCAGCTACTCATAGTGAATCACTCATAGGCATCAGTAAGCAGACCGGCCACCAGGTCCACAGGTTCACTCACTTCCTAGCCAAACAAACATGAAGTTGGGAGTGAAACCAGTTGTGCTGTGTTGTGTTGCTCTGTAGGCCATTTACAGCATAGGGAATCATGAGGTCCCAGTCCCAGTGGCAGCGATTGGATATTGTGACCAGTATCTTTTGCAAAGTGGTGTTGAATCTCTCAACTTGGCCATCAGACTGATGTTGAAAACGTGTGGTATATGTTTTCTCAATGACGAACAGCTTGCACATTTCCTGGAACACCTCTGATTTGAAATTTCGTCCGTCCAGCTCGGCTGGACAGAAGGGTCTGGGGCAGCATGGTGTCATAGAGGCAGTAGAAGTGCCTGACCAGTATGCCATCTCTGATGTAAAGCCGCTTCCATTGGCTCCAATATGTCTTTGTGGCTGGGCTGCATGCTGAGACGGTGAGATGAGATGGTGGCTGCGCTTCACTGGCCTACATTCATGTTCTGATAGGTGCAATATATGTATCAGCTTCCTGTGCCTGATGCAGCTCCTCTGAAGACCGGCCACTGAACAGCTCAGAGTTGTTTGTAAGAGTCTGGCAGATTCTTTCTGTGGGCCCTGAACTGGGCAGGGAAAGATTCATCTACCCCTGCTGGATTCACTACTAATGGAGCTGTGTCTCCGTCCACCCCCACAGACTCAACATCACATGATTAATGTCAGAATCCAAGTCACTTTGTAGTCTGATTGACTGACATTTTTGGGGTGAAGAGAGGGGTCTAGGAGCTGACATGGACAATTCTGGAGGCATGGTCTCCTAGAGAGGCTATCATTGCATTGATGTGCAACCTGCCAGGGCAATAGAGAATTTCCAAGTCGTATTCAGCAAACCTCTCCAACCACCTGGCTACCTGTCCTTCAGGCTCTTTCAGTCTTGTGAGCCACCAAAGACTGCTGTGGTCTGTGTGCACAATGGAGGGCCGCCCCGGGAGATACTGCCGAAAATGTCTTGTGAACTCCACCACAGTTAGCAGTTCACGCCATGTGGTGCAATAGTTCTGCTCAGTTTTTGACAACCTGTGACTCCTGTAGGCCAGCACCTGCTCTCTGCCTTGCTGGATTTGTGAGAGCACTTGCATCGATGTCCATTATCATGGCGCCTTGGTCGAGTGGATAGCCCAGGACAGGGCTGTGGTCAGCCGGTGCTTAAGCTCATCAAATGCAGCTTGGCATTCTGCACTGATGGGCTCAGCCACAGCAGCAAAGTCTTTCACAAAGCGCCGACAGTATGAAGCAAAGCTGACAAACTGGCGGGCCTCCTGGGTTGATGTAGGCATCGGCCACTCTTTCACCTTCTGGATCTTACTCAGGTTGGTGGCCACACCATCCTCTGAAACAATGTGGCCCAGGTAGGCTACCTGGCATTTAGCAGGTTTTAATTTGAGGTTGGCCTGGTGGAGACTGTCAAAAACCTGGGCCAGGCACTGCAGCATCTCCGACACATTCTTGCCCAGCACAATGATGTCATTGAGGTAAACAAAGCAGGTCTCCCACTGCATGCTAGTCAGGTGGTGGTCGAACAGACGTCGAAATGTCGCCGGTGCATTGCACAATCCAAACACAGCTCAACCTGCCAGTAGCCAGAGGCAGATCCAGCATGCTGAACCACTTGGCCATGGAGAGGGTGTCAAGTGTGTCTTGGATGCGAGGCAGTGGGTATGCATCCTTGATGGTGGTGTCATTCAGGGCTCTATAGTCTATGCAAAGATGGTATTCCCTGTTCTTTTTACACACCATCACTATTGGCGATGCCCAACTGCTGTTGCTATGATGAGCCACACCCGCCTCCAGGCCTTCTCGGATTTGCTGGTCAGCACTTTGTTGTTTTTCAGCTGTCATCCATTATAATGTCATGCTGTACCAGGCTAGTGTGGCCAAGGTCACTGGGCCAGTCAAGAATACACCCTCATGCACAGAAGCTGGGCTAGCTAGAGCTGTTCTTCTGGCTTTAGTTCAGTGGAACTCTGGGTATAGAGCTCTTGTAGGTGCAGGGGAACAACAGGGGTGCTGATGGCCTGCTCCATCTGGTCGGTGACTCCTGCAGATTGCACAGCTTGCGCAGAATGGAGAAACCTAGTGATGGGCTCTTTCTTTACAGTGATAGCAACATTCCCAGGGTTTAAAAGGCAAAGGGGCACTGCTTTGGAGGGCTGAGCATCTACCAGGACACAGGCACAGTTTATGTTTTTCAACAAAGCCTTTGGTGGGGCTCAGTATCACTTCCCCTATAACCTGTTTCCCCCTGCGGGTGTGGAATCACACCAGATGCTCTTGCCCAGGCTCCAGCACCACAGTTCGGGACACTCTCACTACATTCACTCTTGAATGTTTTTCCTTTTGGAAATTAGGTATGCTTGAGCACTATCAAGCACTATTTTCTGATTTTCATAGTTCAGGTGTGCTTTGGCTTGGACCAAAAATGGATGGCCCAGCAGAGCTTCATTGATGGCTACCTTGGTCACTAGGAAATTCACCTAGTGGTCGTTGATCTGGACAGGGATATGAGCCTTACTGAGCACAGGCACTTCAACAGGCCCAGTACTAAGCAAAGTCTCTGTGACTGAAGGTTGGAGTGAAGGCTGCTCAGCTGGGTGAAAAACATTGTAGTAGCACAGTGGCAACACGCTTCTCTCAGCTGCATAGTCCAACACAGCACACACATCCAGGCCATGCACTCTCATGTGAATGCTCATTTCTTGACTTGGCGCTTTGAGGTGAAGCACAGGAGGGATTTGGGTTCTGGGAGACACCATTGAAACTTGGGCTTTGTTAGTGTTTTTCGGTGAGGGACAATTTCTCTTCATATGACCCAACCCTGAACAGTTGTGACAATGAATCTCCTCCCAGTTTATGTTTCTACAGCCTCTCCCCTCATTTGACTTATATTTCAAATCAGGGGTGGTTTGTTGGGGATGGGAGCTGTGGTTAGGAGGTCTAGGTTCCCATCTGGCTGACTGCAGAGCTACAAGATTCTCTACTTGCTCATCTTCTGCACCTGCCCTGATGACAGCAGTGCAGGTCTTCTTTACGTTCATGGTGTGTGCCCCTGAATGCATGAAGCCTGTAACATATAATGCTTGTGTCGGTGGGCTATGTTATAGGCCTGGGCTAGTGTCTGGGGCCAGTTCTCTAACAGCTTTTGTACCATTTCAACATCTCCATTAGTGAAAACTTCAAAGCCTATGGCATCCTGGTTAGTCTGCATGCTCTGAAGAGGGGCCATATGCAGTCTCCAATTCCTCCACCAGGCAGCAGTAATCCCATAGTGAAGAGCGAGGACTTCTGTGTGCCCCTGCTGCACCCACCAGGCAGCACAGTTGTGTGCTGCAACTTTAACTTTAACTATGCGCATGGTGGTATGGGGCTTTATTCAGTATATCACAGTCATGGAAGCAGTAATTTTATCAACGAAAGGGTTTGTGCGTGAAAACGTGTGTTTTGTGTCTCTTCTTGCCTCATTTCAAACACCTCCTTCTCAGAGAGGAAGGGATTAGTACTTCTATGTCTTTTATTCAGTTCACTCACACAGTCCTCTTACTGCCTGCCAACCGCAGTCAATGTCATGAACAGGTTGGAGTAAATTGTTACATTTCCAGGAGTGCATCAACGTTAGCAGGATGTTGGCTGGCGGCTGTAATTTTACATAGCATCTCACTTGCTAACTTGCTAGCTTGATAGCAATTATTGTCTGTGTCAATTTCACTGTTTAATGCTGCCATTTTATTTATTGTTGAAGGTCCCTTCGTGGGTTGCCAGTGTTGAACTTTCCTAAACGGCTCTCTGACCATGGTCAGTCCTCCAGGGCTGAAGAAACTTGCTTCAGGTTCAGTGACCCAACTAATGCTGGCTTTACACAGCAGTCGGTGACAGATGGACAGACACCCACACCTTTACTTGCTGTATCTTTATTTATTAACATCAACCGAACATTTCTTTCAGTACATTTAAAACGTTCCTTTTGTCTACTAACCTGCTATCGTCTGTCACTCCACATTCGTCTCTCCCACTCGGCGCACCTTCTCTCACTCTTAAAGTGACACACACACTTAAACTTCCAGTTTCTCTCATAACAGTAGCATAGTTGACAATCACCTTAACAACAAGCAGGGACTCGTGCACACACACACACTCGATACAGCTCACTTTAAACTTATACACAACATTCTCTACACACTTCAAATAATATACAGACATTTATACAGACATTCTTGGCTAACTATAACCCATTACATACCTGATAAATGAGGGGAAAATAACGACATGAGTGTTGCTGGTTTCCTCAGTGTGAACTGGAAAAATATCATGAGTTCCCCTTGGTATGTGGGTGGAGACAGGAGTAATCAATCCCAGACCATCAGAACACTGTGATTGCTGATAGACTGAATAAATTGCACATTACAAAAAAACAATTTTAAGTTTTGAATTGCTTTTTAGCGTTTTACCACTTTTCAGTTTTTTTTATATTACAAACAATGAAATCTCTATTTCTATACTAATGTATTACTTTTTAGCATGTCACACTCTCTCCTGCAAAGTAAATGTTGTCCCAACATAAACATTTAACCTTTTTTCCTTTTAAAAACAGTCTTTCATGAACTTGCCATTAGAAAGTCTCTTCTGTAAGATGATAGTCCATGAGTGTATGTAGTGTGTGTATCAGCACATGGCTGGTTGTCAGTTCATGATTGTGTGTGTGATGTGTGTGTCCTACATTCAGTACCCTGGTACCACAACAGGCTGGTAGTTGAAGTGCTGCATTGGGGTTATCCATGCACCTGTTGCTTGCATTGCTCCATAGGGCGCTGGTCGGTAGCATGAAATGGTGTTCCTTGAAAGTCCAGGTCGGTAGCAACTAGCTGATCATATGTGAAAACTCTTGGAGGTTGTCTCTTTCTTACACGTCACTGGTATTGCCCATTTCCCCTGTTTCCACTTTGGACAGGTGACTGTGCTACTGGCATGTTGTCCTCCTGAATGATCATCTCCTCCTGATGTGTTGTCTCTTGTCAGTGTGTCATCACTATCCTGCTCCAGCTGGGGGGTGTTCTGTTGCTGAGTTACAGTATCTTCTGTGTGTTGTGTGACTTCCTTGTCAGCCTCCTCTCTTGCTCTGTATTCACTTGGGGCTGGACCACGAGGAGGGGTTGTTCTCTGAGGAGATAGTATCCATAGTCATAGTCATCATCACTTTCATCTTCATCATCTGCTTCTTCGTCTGTCATAACGGGTCTGAGCTGTGACTTGTCTCTTTGTTTTAGGTGGTTTCAACTGAATTTCTAGAGGTAGGTGGTCACATGGCAACAGGAGGTTATGGTGCAGAAGCCTGCATCCTCTCGTTCTGCCCTGCTCTGGTATCACCTCATATATGTGCATGTCTTTTCCCACCTGATGGATGACTTTGTGGATGCAATCTTCCCTGAGCTTCCCTGTTCCCTAGGTGTCATATTTCTGACAAGAACCCGGTCACCCTTCTGCAACTTCTCACTTTGCTGTCATGATGTCTCTTACTCCTCTCAACACATTTTTTTGCATTTGCTGTGGTGATCTCATGTTCTACTGCATCTGTTGTTTCCACTTTTTCATGTACTCCTGATGATCAGCTGTTCATCAAGTCATCAGGCAATCTTGGTGATTTCCCGAACAGTAGGTACAAAGGTCAGAAACCTGTGACTTCACAGAGAGTGCTATTGTATGCAGATATGATCTTGGGTAATGATTCTCTCCAATTTGACTTCTGCTTGTCAGTGAGTATTCTCAGCATTTGCAGCAATGTTCTGTTTAGCCGCTCAATTTGCCCATTTCCTTGTATCTCCGTGCTTAGAGATACATTGCAGTACAATGTAAATATACATCATTTCAAGCAATCATACCATACCGTTCAATGTTGCATTTATATGGTATGCATTAGCATGTTACACTGTTTATGTAAAACAATAAACATGTTCTGTTTGAACAGTGTTTTATTTCTGCTGGGATGAATAAATACAGCCTCCTGTTTATTATCCATTTAGGAAATCCATGAGAAACAGTGAATGACACCTAGCACTTTTTAGGCAAGCTTAACCTAAGCTCTGCAAAATTACAATTGGGTCAGAGGTTCAAAACACTCGTAGCTACACTAGTTCAACATAACAAAGGCCACGCTTCATACTAATGTCTTTTCAACATTTATTTCTCTCTCTCTCTCTGGAAACACTGACGAACAGCAGTGCAGACACCGTAGAAACACACCTTGGAAAGACACTTTGAAAACTATAAAAGAAAAATACAAAATAATGAATGCATCATTTCAGTCTTGTAAAAGTTTCTTAGTGCTAGCATAGTAGCAGATGCAATCAATAAAAGTCCAATAAAGTGTCCAAATGCATCACAATGACCAAGTAAACATTTCAAGAAACATTGCAGAAATGACGAGATGCGGAAGTACGCTAATACCAAGAATAAGGTCACGGATTAGTATTTCTGGCCCCTCTTCCCAGTTCTTAAATTGTAGCTCCTCAGGTCCTTGCCTCGACTCCTCGCCCCTCCCATCAAAGATGCAAGCTGAGGAGTTGAGGTGAGGACTGAGGAAACAGGCATTTTAATCTCAGAGGAGTCATTTTAAAAACATGTCGGTTATATATGACGTGTGCAACAGCTGCATCATCTGTGTGTTATTTGGCATAATGTGTCAGTAGGCGATGTAGGGATGTCATACTTTTTTATTTACACACACAAATTTGATCACACATTTGATCATTTTAAATAACCAATACGACTTCAGATTGAGGAAAACTTTAATTTTTAAAGTCCTGCTCCTGCCGTGGTTCACATAATAAAGATGTGTGTCACGCCTCCTTTTACACGTCAGGAGTCCAATCGCAGAAAACACTTCCGCAAAGCTAGGCAAACGCCTGCTGGAAAACTCTCTACGTCAAGGCTGAAAAATGTGAGTTCCGCTTCCTGTCGGTGTCCTTCTTGGGCTACATTGTGGGGAGAGGAAGCACCCGATGGACCCAGGCAAGCTTTCTGCAGTAACCTCTTGGCCTGTTCCTGAGAACCACAAACAGCTCCAACAGTTCCTCGGATTCTGCAACTTTTACCGCAGATTCATCCGGGGCTACAGCACGGTAGTCGCTCCTCTCACTGCCCTAACCTCTTCCAAGGTCCCTTTCCAGTGGACCCCCGCAGCTGCCACCACCTTCTCGAACCTGAAAGGCCGCTTCACCACAGCTCCTATCCTTCAGATGCAAAACCAAGAAAGGCTGTTAGCCGTCAAACTGGCATTGTCAGGAACGTGGCAGAGAACCAAGCCTGGACCCAGTGCATGCCCACCAGACCGGCTTCATGTGCCCCCGAATCTGCATTCGGATGTTCTCCAGTGGGCGCACTCCCCACTTTCCTGTCAGCTGGGGATCAGTTGCACCATGGAGGTGATCCATAGAAGGTTCTGGTGGTCCACGCTGCCGGAGGACACTCAAGACTTTGTTAATACCTGTCCGGTCTGTAGCCAGAACAAGTCCTCACACACAGCTCCCGCCGGCCTTCTGCATCCCCTGCCTGGATTTCGTCACTGGATCACCCTTCTCAGATGGAAAATCTGCAGTCTTGACTATCATTGATCGATTTAACAAAATGAGTCACTTTGTACCTCTAGTTAAGCTCCCTTCTGCCAAGGAGACCGTTAAGCTCATCCTGGACCATGTGTTCAGACTTCTTGGCATCCCGGTCGATGTTCTCTCTGACCACGGCCCTCAGTTCATATCTATTTTCTGGAAAGAATTCTGCAAGCTCCTTGGAATATCTGTTAGTCTGTCCTCAGGGTTCCACCTGAAGTCTAATGGCCAGAACAAACGCATGAACCAGGTGATGGAGACCCTTCGTCGTATGGACTCCAGGCACCCTACTACTTGGTCACCCCCTCTGACAACAAGGACGGGTCTGAAATGGCCTTTTCAGAGGAATGTGGACCCCCACCACTTGCCTGGCTCGGTGCTTTTGGGAGCCATCCCTTGAGGGGGAGTTCTGTCACACTCTGCTTCTCCTCCCTTTCCCTCACTCATTAGTCTCATCATCTCCACCTGGTCACTCTGCCACTCAGCCCTCACTTGCAGTCATCAGTGCCAAACTGTTCTTCACGTCATGCGAGACTTTCCAGCACTCTTCTGCCTGATCTCCTGGTTCGACCCTGCCTTCTGTCCTCGACCACTGAGACTTGTTCTTGCCCCGGGGAATTCACCTGACTTTTGTCCCCGATTGTTGAACTTTGCCGTAGCCCCAGATGCCTTCTGTCCCCAATGGCGAGTGTCGCTTCTTCCTCTGCATCCTTGATATGGGGATGGCCCGACACAGCAGAGCGACACTGCTGGCTTGTGAGTTTTGCTTGTTTCTCTGCTCTCTCCATCTGTCTTTGCTCTCCTCACCTGTCTGGGGCTGGTGACTGTGTTGGGCACCCACCTCAACTGCTGGTTTCAGTGGCTGGTCCACACCAACTGTGCTCCTGTGTGTGTGTGTTTTGGTAGATGTTTGGTGGGTTCATGTTCTGTGCATCACTGGTCCAGTAGTGCACAGTTGGGTTTCCACCAGTACCATTACAATACTGTCCAGATTCTTTTAATTTGGGGTTGTACTTCAATTTTTGAATTCAGGACTTCTACTATTAACTGAGATTTATACAGTGTGATATTTCTACTTTCACTTAAGCAAAGGATCCAACTACTTCCACCTTTGTTTGACACTACACAGGAGAGGACATGAAGAGGAGAAAAAATGATTTTTCACTTGCATAAGGTATCAGTAAAGTTACATGCAGCAAATTAAGCAGGTTTTACCTGGAGAAAACTGAATGCCTAGAACTATTTTATTAGTCTGTTATTAGTGCCATCTGCAGGTAATGAGGCAGTGTTTCCACACATTATATGAGATGTGTGTCAGTGGACATGATGCAGCCTGCAGGTAGTTTCAGGTCAAAAATGAAAACTGTGGAATAAGTAAATATGTAGGTTACAGTAACTAAGTGTTTCAGTTTGCAAAAAGTCAGTTTGCAAAAAAAGTAACGTTTGAAGTTAAGCATTTATACTCTACTTGTCTCTGAATCATGTTTGGAAGAAGTATTCAGATCCTTAAATTTGTACTGATTGTACTGATACCACACTGTGGTACTCCACTACAAGTCCTGCATCAAAACCGTACTTAACTACAAATATATTATTTATTATAGTATTATCAGCAAAATGTACTTAAAATGTGAAAAGTAAAAGTAGTCGTGCAATACATGGTACCTGTTACTATTATAAATTATATTATTGGATTCATTTTATTGATGCTTTTAATATGTTGCATCTTACTGCTGTACATCTTTAAAGTTGAGCTCATTTAAAAAAATTATTTTCTCTCTCTCTCTCTGGAAACACTGACGAACAGCAGTGCAAACACTGTAGAAACACACCTTGGAAAGACACTTTGAAAACTATAAAAAAATAAAAAAATAAATAATGAATGCATCTTTTCAGTCTTGTAAAAGTCTCTTAGTGCTAGCATAGTAGCAGATGCAATCAATAAAAGTCCAATAAAGTGTCCAAATGCATTATAATGCAAGGTAATTATAATTAATTATTAAATTTAAATTACTTTATATACTGTTTGTAAGTTTAATCCACAGCAATGTAATAAGATCATCATATGTTTGCAGCCACTGTCCTGTGAGAACCACGTGTCACTAAATAGTCAACTTTTGAAAACCAGGCCTGTTTCAGCTTCCTGACAAAGCATTCTCAAGCTAATCCAAGAGGGTTTTTAAAGTTTATTTATCTTAAGAAGGGGAACAATTTCATTGCAACTGATACAGAACCCTTAAACATAAATATAAAAAATCAACACATTTTGGAGAAACGTGGTTTTTCTTTGAACATGAATGGGATGAAAAATTGTAGTCTGAAAAGTAGCTTAAGATGTCATACATATGTAGTGGAGTAAAAAGTGCATTTGCCTCTGACATGTCGAGAAATAGATGGATTAAGTTCAACTCAAAACTCAAAGTTTTACAAGAAGCTGCTTGAGTAAAAGCACTTACAGCCTACATTCCATCACTGATCTGCATCAGTACATTTAAATAACCATCTCTGGTACTTTTTCCCTTTGTATAGTTGTTAAGAACCTATCTGACTGTGTAGGTGAAGCATTATTATGGCTGTCGCTTCAACAGTTTTGCTCCTGTTCTGTGGTCTAAGCTTTTCTGTGTGTGTGTGTGTTTTATAAATGAAATTAAATTGACCAGTCAAAACATTGCATATTGTGGTTATACTCTTTACAATTAAATACAACTCAAAATAATTTTGATATCACTGTAAGTAAATTAAATTAAATTCTCCACTGGCGCATATTTGACTTATCAACTATGCAGTGTCTGTTTGGACAAATGGGCATTAAGCCCAAATTTTGTAATGTTCTTGCATAGATAACATTTTTTATCAGCCACCACACTGACCTGCTGATTGTCCCTTTATGCAGCTCTGCTAAACAAGCTCTATAGGAAATCTGATAGGATTTGGATCTTTATTGTCACAGGAATGGATTCACCCTAGTCTGTCTTCTTTTCATTTCTGTCTCGTGCATGTTGTTGCCCTGTTGATTTTCTCTGTGCTTTGGTTTTAACCTACATCACTGCTTTATTTGTCTGGGTCATGGAGGCAAGCCAAGCTAAATAAAGGCCTGGCAATTCAGGCTTTGTTAAACAATTTGGGCAAGAGAGGCCTTTTTCTCTGGTGTTCAGGAGCAGGCTGCACTAAGCCAGTTGGCACCAGCGAAAGTCTCAAGTCACAACATTCTGTTTGCACATGGCTGACATTCATGGGTGCATCGCCATGGGAACTGTGCAAAAGTGAGCTCCATACCTCCATACAAATTTTGTTGTTAATAATTCAGTTTTTATTTAAGGACAAATTTGTTTTTACAGTCAGTGTTTGTATAACCATGTTTTGGTTTGTGGTTGTGACAGAGTGTGGGGACAGCCTGCAGGAGAGTGCTGGAAACTTCTCCTCCCCTGCTTTTCCCAATGGCTATGCAGCACACACTCATTGTGTCTGGAGGATTTCTGTCACACCTGGAGAGAAGGTGAGGTATTACAGTTAAAGGTTTTGTTACACCCCAGCCTATGGGAACCTGAGTGTACATAAAAGAGACTCCCATCTCTCCATACTCCCAAGGAAGACAAGTGCCTGCACAGATTTTGCAGTCCAAATGACGACAGTTGATTCACAAATTAGTATTACAAGGCAACACAAAACAACAAACAGAACAATCTACTTTTAAACAAATAACTAATGAAAAAAGACAAAATAAAATACAGGGATCTTACCTCACTCCCTAAACATAAACAGGAGAAAAAAATGGTGTCCTTTTATAGTGCGCGTCATGAGCCTGCATCCAATCCACTGCCACTTGCTGGACTACAACACTGGAAAAACACACAGTAGAGGTGAAGAGCCTCCCTCAGGTGGGGAGGGAGAACAGCACAAAAATACACAATTAATTACAATAATACTTATCATGACCTCATGGACATAACAGTTTCCTCAGTAAGAGCTGCACAGTGAACCAACATGCAAAATAAATAAAATAAAAAAAAAAAAAATTGAATACTGCATTGGATATATTTGTGTCCATTATCGACTAAAACCTGTCCTGTTTAACATTTTATTTCTAATTTTCTATGCATTAAGCTACAAAAAAAGAAACACTACAAACACTACAAAAGGTACCATTGAAGTTGCTACAGAAAGCTGAGAATCTCATGGTTCAGTCACAGTTGTCTCTGTCATAAACAGTACAAAAGTTCTTTACTGCTTGCTCTTGGAGGATTTGCTGGGTTTTTTCTCTGTATAGTCTCAAATTGAATTTGTGAAGTGCCTTGAGATAATTGTGTATTGTGATTGGTGCTATATAAATAAAACTGAATTGAATTTATTGTTTTGTAAAACATGTGCATGTGTAGTTAATGCTACACTTATCTCTATAGGGTAAAACTCATGTAACCACCATATAGGCCCATTTTTCCCTAGAAGTTTTATATCAACTTTGCTTTACAGATTGTTCTGAATTTTACTTCCATCGACCTCTTCAGGAGTCATCTGTGCTGGTATGACCATGTCGAGGTCCGAGATGGTTTCTAGAGAAAATCTCTTCTGAAAGGTTTTAAATTGATAAACATCCCCACTCAAATTATTGGGAACATTGCCTCTAGTACTGAGTATTGTGACATTATATTACATGTGACATTATTGTTTATTTACAGGCTGCTTCTGTAGAGATACACTTCCAGATCTCATCATCTCAACTGATAGTTAACTGTGGATTGAATTCAGAAGCAGCAGTAACTGGGTGGGCAGAAAAGCCTCTGCAAAAAACTGAAAATGACTTTCGTTTAATAATATAGATAGGTGAAATGCAGAAATTGTATTTCTGTATTCATCAAATATCTCTTAATCTCACCTTCTGTCCTCCTGTGCAGCCATCTATGGAGGAGATGTGAAACGAGGCAGCGGTCAGATTCAGTCTCCTAATTATCCTGATGACTACCAGTCCAACAAAGTATATGTTTGGAAAATCTCAGTGGCAGAGGGCTTTGATATTGGCCTCTCCTTTCAGTAAAATCACATATGCAGTTCAATTAAGGCAGCTTGAAAAAATAAATGGCAGTACTGTTGACACCTACTTTTATAATTCCATGGTGGTTTACACTGAATGCAGGTGGATTGGGAAATAAACATTTTATTTGGAAAGTAAACTCATTACAGTGGCAAATATTATCAGAGAGACTGAAGAATATAGAGTATAAAGGTGCTGGCCAAACGGAAAAGGCCTCACTAAGCTGCCATCACAACCTTCTAAAATAGGTTCAATATGTAACATTTTAGCATGCCTGTGTGCATATGCGGTTTGTCTTGGAGTCTGTTTTGTGCTGGGAGCCTGTCATTTGTTGTCATTAGTGCACTTGATTTTAAAGATAATGGTAGCTAGTGATACACACTGCTGCTGCTGTTGAGAAGCAAAAGACAGGCATTGAGCAAGCATAAGGATTTTTATAGAAAGTCCTCTACATAGAACTCAGTGTACAGATGTAGGAAACTGAGACAGAAGAGTAGGGTTCTCATTTTTTTAAGGTACATTACAATGACCCATGGGAAATAAAATTTCACATACTGAACTTTAATAGAATTTGAAAAAAGCACATCTACTTTTTCCAGTTGCAGTGTTTGATGTATCTTCATTTTAACTTATGATTAGTTTACTGTATGTGCCTCACCTTACAACTTTCCTTTAGGTTACAGTTATTTCTTTAAGAATAAAAAGAAGAAAAATAGAGTAGAGTAGGAGAGTAGAAAAAGGTGAGCAAAAGTAAAAGTGAAAGGTGAAAAGAAAACAAGGAATAAACAAAATACACTAAATGGATATATACTTATATACATTAAGTAACATTTCTTTACACTGTTAAGAGACATTTATACTTTATAATAAATTATTATAAATAATATTTAAATGATATTGTCTTTGCCTAATATCACTTAGATCCCTGGACAAGTGATTTATTAGATGCCAAATAAAGCTGTCATCATTTCCCTTTAACTTGGCACTGAGCCTCTCCATTGGCAAAACACAAAAAAGTTCCTTTACTGATGGGTCACAGCAAATGAAAAGCCCTTTTTAAATATCAAGGCCAAAGTCAGACTTCAGATTAAGCCTCTCTGTAGATTGATTGACATGATAACTGTGCTTATGACTATGTGGAAGTGAGGAATGGCAGCTCAGAGAGGAGCCCACTGATTGGTCATTTTGTGACTATGACAAACCAGATGACAAGAGCAGCTCTAACCAGCTCTGGCTGAAGTTTGTAACTGATGGATCAGTTAACAAATCTGGGTTTGCAGCCAACTTTTTTAAAGATTAGAAAGTTATTTACAGTAACTGACAACAAGAAATGCAAATGTGCCTGTGACCTTGGATATAAACTGGCTGCTGACAGACACAGCTGTAAAAGTGAGTGTAAAGAATAGAAGCTCTGGAACAGTTAAATCTAATCTGCTAAAAAAAAAGGGGAGGGTTCATACAGCATTGTTTATTATCTGACAGTTTTCTCTGTCACCACAAGAGGGCAGCTGCTCTCTTCTACAGCAGCTCTATAAGGCCTTAAGGCACCCACTAAATTCAATATATATATCGGATATAAATGGGTTAGATGCTCTGCCATTTGGCACAATTCCTTTATTAATTTTCTAATTTTATTCTATGCTACCATAGAAATTCAAAATATATATTAATCACTAAACGACATAATCCACTTGTTATGTAATTTATGTTTTTCATGTTTTTACCAATTAAGATGTTGCTTTCTTCCACCAGCAGCTGCCTGTGGCAGATTTATCACCAAGCTGAATGGCTTCCTAACCATCCCTGGATGGCCCAAAGAATACCCACCCAACAAAAACTGTGTGTGGCAGCTGCTGGCACCCATTCAGTACCACATTACTCTGGTGTTTGATGTGTTTGAGACCGAGGGAAATGATGTAGGTTTGTCTCAGATTTGTTTTACATATGATCTTATTATAAAATAATTTTCTGAAATCATAAGGACAGTTCCTCTTCCCTGGTAGTAAGTAAAGTTTTCTAGTGTTTACCATCAGGTATGTAAATATGATTATGTGAAGGTGCACAGTGGGTTGAGTTCAGACTCAAAGCTTCACAGGAAGCATTACATGCATTACAGATTTGGTACAGTAGGAAGACCAAGCTCATTACACCACACAAAGAACAATGAAGGCAGCTGTGTTCAGTTCCTGTCTCAAAGATGAAAGTTGTACAGTTTTGACTGTATGAAGTTTACCCTTCATGCATTTTACAAAACTAGTAGCTTATTTAATGGGTCTATATACTTTAATTTGTTTTGCACTATTCACACTCATTTAAAGCTCCTAAATCTATTGTTTGTGCTTTTTATAATACTGTGAAAATCATATTGCAAAAAAATGATATTTGGTCAAATCATAAATTATCATAGAGAGCACTTTGTGTTATATGTTTATGACATATATGCTTTGCTTTGTTATGAATGAACATTGGAAAATGTTTTCATTTAAACCTTCAAAAAGAAATTGGAGGAAAAAATACCAGAATTTGAAAATGCAAATCGTCTATCGCCAAGTTGTTTCATTCCACTATGGAAAAGTGAAGCCGACAGATAGCTGCTTTGTTGCTTCTGTATTCTGACTCTGAATAGTAAGTCTAGAGATAATTGACAGCGAATGGTCATTACAGCTGTCAATCACCCTTTGTTATCTCCCCCTCTCTGAAAAGGTGATTGGCTAAAGGTTATTACAGAAAAAGAGAAGAGACCACATACAAGCTTAACTGAAGATGAAATGTTACATGTATTCAGTACAGTAAATGTGAAAACCTTGTTTATTTTGTTGTGTATATATGGAAACCTAAGTTTTTAAAACTACCAACATAAGCAGAGACATCTTTTCAAATATTTGCAGGGGAACATAAAAATGCAGAAAAGCCAGCAGACTGCCCTCTCTTCAGCTGCAGATCTAGACCTAATAATACTAACTTAGTGCTGTCTTACAGTTTTACAGTGGTATATTCACATTTTGCTGAAGAATTTTTGAATTTAGATTCTCTAAACGTCTCACCAGAAGTAGATGAGTGTTCCAAAGAAAACGGAGGCTGCCAGCATGACTGTATAAACACCTTTGGAAGTTACAGCTGTCAGTGCTGCAGTGGCTTCATGCTACATGACAATAAGCATGACTGCAAGGAAGGTACAGTATGCAAAATGTTAGTATACAGTTCCTCCTGTTCACTCTATTTGATTTACAGGGTCAGTTGACCAGAGTACAATAATACACAAATTTAGGGTATTTAAGTTTTACTTTCATTTTGCCATTTCTGCAATGGATATCTATGACAATGCACTAGGGGTTGTTTGTGTTGAAAAAGACAAATTAATGTGAACTATTAGTGAGATACTGTTTTGTCTTATTGTTGCTGTCATTGTTATCTTTTAGCGGGCTCACAGCTGATCACATTGTATCAGGAATAATCAGCAGCCCCAACTGGCCTAATAAATACCCCAGCGGGCCATCGAATCAAACTTTTTTTTAACTTTTTTTATTTAAACTTTATAACATTATCCTTTACAGCATTCAAAAGCAGTCACCAAACAGTTCACCCATGTGTCATTTAAATCAATCAGGTTTTCTATGAGATTGACATGGAGGCATATCTAGAGTGTGCATATGACCACCTGGAGATATACGACAGCCAAGATGTCCGTGCCTGGGGTGCTTCTGCAGCACCAAGAAGCCTTCTCCAGTCATCTCCAGTGGCAATAAAATGTTTGTGTTTTTTCTCTGACAACTCAGTACAGAAAAGAGTCTTTGAGGCATCATACAGAGCAGGTAGGCATGACAGCCATAAAGCTACTTTGCTACTTGTAAAAGTAACAAAATGATGGTCTGGTGAAGAAAAGGGCACAGAGTAGTATACCAAAACTGCATATTTTCAACCAGGGTTTTGTTTTTGGCTCTATTTAGAAAGCTGCATTCTTTCCTCAGTTTTACGAGTGCTTCTTGTTTGACCCTATAATTTTGTGGTTGTGAATTCCCAGAATGTGGAGGAAACCTAAAAGCCTAAGTCAAGACGAAAGACCTGTATTCCCATGCCCGATTTAGAGATAACAACTACCCAGGAGGCTCTGACTGTCAGTGGGTGGTCTCTGCTGAGAAGGGTTATGGCGTGGAGATCATCTTTCAAGTGTTTGAGATTGAGGAGGAGGCAGACTGCGAGTATTATTATGTGAAGCTGTATGATGGTGCTGACATCAAGTCTCCAAGGCTGGGATATTGTGGATCTGTGGTAAGGATAACATGATCAGTTTGTGTAGTAAAACACTGTTCCAACAGAATGCAATTACGCTCCAGAAGAGATCTTCTCAATTAGAGATGCCATAGTCTTAAAATTTCACTCAGATGACAGCATCAGTAAAAAACTCTTTCATGTGTGCTACACAAGCACAAAGTTCCAGGACACATTGCATGCAAGCAAGTGACGCTAAATCTACCCCAAAGCTAAATGGAGACTTCACCCCTAACATTTAGTGGGACACACCCAGCTGCAGATGAGGAGCAAATGCATGGACCAATACCACAAATACCACATACCACGATACAGTAAGGAAGAATGAACATTACTCTTCATAATTCTGTAGCCTAGGACTGAAAGTATGATTATATTATAACCTGATTATTTTAAATAAAATCAGTCACATCAGTGTAAGTGGTCAAGATATAAAATGTATATATTGTGATATAGTTGACCTAATTTTTTTAATTGTGACATTGGCTGTCACATTTTATTGTTATGAAGCTTCTAATATCTTTAAAGCACTTTGTTGGTTTGTATCACTGGAAAATGTACATGATGACAATAAATATGGAAGAGAGACTAGATCTTATTTGTTTGGTTTGTGCTAGGAATCAAAGATTAGTTATTTTTTTATGATTTAATTTCACTTCAGTTTCAGATTTTTAAAACATTTCCCTCCAGTACACTTGTGTTTTTTAAGTTAACCCTTTTCCACAATAATCATTACTCTGTTTTTCCCCCTCCATCCAAATTAATCATTTTTCTTTGATTGGATGCTGTCATATCTCGGGTAAACCCAGCCTTTCACATGATGTCGGCTGTAGCTAACAAAGAAAATATGGGTAAGCAGGTGAAACTGTGCATTATATTGTCTTCAGTCACTGAGTTGACAGAATACAAAACAAATGAACTTGAACAAATTGTGTTAAGTTTAGCAAATATTTTGCCTTTACATCTCAAATACATAATGCTGCTAATCTAAAACATGTCAAGATTCAGCACTGAGAGTATGTTATTCCATCCATCCATCTTCTTCCACTTATCCGGGTCCGGGTTGCGGGGGCAGAAACCTAAGCAGAGAAGCCCAGACTTCTCCCTCCCCGGCCACCTTTTCCAGCTCCTCTGGGGGAACACCGAGGTGTTCCCAGGCCAGCCGAGAGATATAATCCCTCCAGTGTATCCTGGGTCTGCCCCGGGGCCTCCCCCAGTTGGACATGCCCGAAACACCTCACCAGGGAGGTGTCCAAATCTGAGGCCATGTTTCTCAGTCGGTAAAGGAGTGTCCCCTTCAGGTTGGGAATCAGTCACTGCCCCAAGTAGAGGAGTTCAAGTATCTCAGGATCTTGTTCACGAGTGAGAGGAGGATGGATCGGGGCAGCGGTAGTGATGCGGACATTGTATGGGTCCGTTGTGGTGAAGAGGGTGCTGAGCCGAAAAGCAAAGCTCTCGATTTACCGGTTGATCTATGTTCCTACCCTCACCTATGGTCACGAGCTTTGGGTAATGACCAAAAGAACAAGATCGCGGATACAAGCAGCGGAAATGAGTTTCCTCCGCAGGGTGACTGGGCACTCCCTTAGAAATAGGGTGAGGAGCTTGGACAATTATTATGTTATTAATAATTGTTATAAATGCTTTATTTTGAACTGAGTACACATCAGCTAGCACAGCTGGTTTATTGAAAGCAAGGTAAGGACAAATACTGACATGTTAAAAGTATAACTGTACATGTTTAGTTTGTACAAAAAAAAAATCCCCTTTGTGCCACTAGCAACAATTAAAATTCGTATTTTCCCTGAATGCAATCATTTGTATCATACCACCATATACAATACTGACAAAAAGTCCTCCAATCATATGTAAAACAATCACAATACTGACTGGTAACAATGCCATTAGATGTTTTAATATATCATGCACAAGAATGATTACTGAAATTAACCTTAATATGGCATTATATTTGTGTAAAAATAGTGAATTAACTACACTTCCACATTCACATTCATTGAAGCACTGCTTCTCTCTGAAATGAAATGTGTGGCAGTGTGATTGTATTTGAAAATACATAATTGTAGATAATTGATAAACAGATAATTGTATTATCTACTGTAAAGTACAAATAACCTCGTATTTATGTTGTACAATAAATAAGTGTACATGTTTTCCTTTGCTATGTAATTTGTCCTGATGTTTTTATCCTTTCAGGAGTGTTTTTTCACAGCTTGTTAAATCTTTGGCAAGAAAACTTTGAGAGGCTCATTTTCATGCACTTTATCCAGAAAACCCAAATTAAAATAGGGGTACAGCGTCTCATTAAAGGTCTCCCTGAAGGTGTAGAGGTGTGTCATGCTCTCTGCATTGTAAAATGACACCAGTCCTCTCTTGTAGTCCAGGTACACTCCAATCCTGGCCAGGGGCTCCTCCAGAGACAGGACTGTTGGGGGTGATGTACCTGCCATGTACTGTATCCCATAAGAGAGGGAGAGAGTCCAGAAGCCGTTAGATGGGAGGGCTTTGATGACTCCCTTTCTTGGCACCGACTCCCGGGCCACTCCCACAGTCCAGACTGTGCTGCTGTAGACTTCGATCTCCCAGTAGTGACGTCCATGAGTGAAGCCCTGGCTACCAAGCAGCGACAGGGCAGCATTGAACCTGTAGGGGTTGTCCTCCACAGTGTGGTTAAAGGTCTGGTAGCGAACACAGGTGAGGGATGAGGTTAGGCTGAGCCATGGATTGGCTGTACTGGAATTAAATGTGATGGCTGCTGGAACTAAAAACAGAAAAAATGTCAAATCAATTTAAAGAATCTTTGATGGTTCACGTTTACACTTAGATAAAACAATAAGTGCTTGTAGTTCACAGTTGTAGAGGGAGGTGAGTAGGGTTGGGTGTGTTTTTCCAATACTGCTGTACAACTACAATACTTTTTAAAACCATGATATACTGTATTTTTGATGATGGTTGACATCATAAAAAATCTTGAAAGAAATTGAACACACACCAAAAACACGATTCTTATTTTCACATGATTATACACTAATGAAAACATAGTTATGAATATTATATTCCCTTTCTGCAATTAGATCCTCCTAAATCTCACATACTGAACCTTTAAATTGTGTGACTGCTGGTTCAGCTATCACAACATTGTTGTTTGCACTCTATATTTGTGTGACAATTGACAATTGATTGACAGCAACTATTGTTATTTTTATTTGAACCCTAATGCATCGAAAGGGACCCGGAGCAAACAAGGAGGAGAAATAACCGGAATAAGCAGAAACGTTTTTGATGTGATGAGAAGAGCAGACTCCTGTAGGCCCACCACCTGCAGAGGGAACCATAGGGGCCAGGTGCGATTTGGATCAGGTGGCAGTCGACGCCGGGGGCCTCAGTGACCTGATCCCCGGGCACAGACTTTGGCTCTTGGGATGTGGAACGTCACCTCACTGGGGGGGAAGGAGCCTGAGCTTGTGCAGGAGGTCGAGAGGTACCATTTAGATATAGTCGGGCTCACCTCCCCGCAGGAGCTCTGGAACCCAGCTCCTCCACTTTTCTCAATTTCCCTGCGGAGAGAGGCGGCGGGCTGGTGTGGTTTTGCTTACAGCCCCTAACATCAGCTGCCATGTGTTGGAGTTCACCCCGGTGAATTAGAGGGTCGCATCCCGGGGGACAGGCCTCTCACTGTTGTCTCCGCCTATGGGCCGAGCGGCAGTGCAGAGTACCCGGCCTTCTTGGAGTTCCTGGGAGGGGTGCTGGATAGTGCTCCGACTGGGGACTCAATTGTTCTACTGGGAGACTTCAACGCTCATGTGGGCAATGACAGTGTAATCTGGAGGGGGGTGATTGGGATGAACGGCCTCCCCAATCTAAATCTGAGTGGTGTTCTGTTATTGGACTTCTGTGCTAGTTACAGCTTGTCCATAACGAACACCATGTTTGAGCACAGGGGTGTCCATAAGTGCACGTGGCACCAGGACACCCTGGGCCAGAGGTCGATGATAGACTTTGTAGTGGTGTCATCCGATCTCCAGCTGCGTGTCTTGGACACTCGGGTGTGCTGGCGGGGGAGGAAGCCGGACAGACTGGGCAGGCCCAAATGTGTAGTGAGGGTCTGTTGGGAACATCTGGCGGAGCCTTCTGTCAGTGTGGCCTTCAACTCCCACCTCCGGGAGAGCTTCTGGCAGATCCGGGGGAGGCCGGAGACATTGAGTCCGAGTGGACCATGTTCTCTGCCTCCATTGTTGAAGCTGCCGTGTGGAGCTGTGGTCCCAGGATCTCTCCCAGGGCTCTTGGGACTCCTGAGGCAGCTGACGGGTACCGGCAGGCCAATCGTGCTGCAGCCTGGGCTGTTGTGGAGGCAAAAAGTTGGGTCTGGGAGGAGTTCAGGGAGGCCATGGAGGAGGATTTGTTGGACCTGAAGAAATTCTGGCAAACCGTCTGGTGCCTCAGGAGGGGGAAGCAGTGTTTCACCAACACTGTTTACAGTGGAGGTAGGGAGCTGTTCACCTCAACTGGGGATGTTGTCGGGCGATGGAAGGAATACTTCGAGGATCTCCTCAACCACCGCCACATCTTCCGCCAAGGAAGCAGAGGCTGGGTTCTCAGAGGTCGATGCATCCATCACCCAATTGACCGATTTACCAGTCAATCTACGTTCCTACTCTCACCTATGGTCATGAGCTTTGGGTCATGACCGAAAGAACGAGATCCCAGATACAAGGGGCCGAAATGAGCTTCCTCTGTAGGGTAGCTGGGCGCACCCTACGAGATCGGATGAGGAGCTCAGTCACCAGGGAGGAGCTCGGAGTAGAGCCGCTACTTCTCCACGTCAAGAGGAACCAACTGAGGTGGCTAGGACATCTGTTCCGGATGCCTTTGGGAGGCATGTCCCACTGGAAGGAGGCCTCGGGGTAGACCCAGGACACGCTGGAGGGACTACGTCTCTCGACTGGCCTAGGAATGCCTCGCGGTCCAACTGGAAGAGCTTGAGGAGGTGTCTGGGGTGAGGGAAGTCTGGACCTCCATCCTTAGATTGCTGCCCCCATGACCCGGCCCCGGATAAGCGGTAGATGATGGATGGAGAAGAGTGGAGCTGAACAGGTGAGGAGCTTCAGCTAATGCTGTTTACACCGTGTTAACACATTTCTATCACCTATTACACAGAACCAAAACCAGGAGGGATTGTCTGTTACTGACTATTTTTTTGACTATTATTAAAACTATTTGTACTCACCAACGGAAAGTAATGTGTAACTCCTGTATAAACACACTGCATTACGATGCTGCAGGAGGTTTAGACGGAGAGGGAGGAGGGATGGGGTCGCTAACAATGCGCTAATGATCCTAGTCCCCGAACAGGGTACTGTGTTTCTCTCAGCTGTTTTGGCTCTTGGCTCCAGTGCCAAATGTTAGAAAACTTGGCTGCCAAATGATTTTTCATTCTTTGTGTAACTGTCATGTCAAAGTAGCTAGATTATCATTGGAGGAGTGTTGTAAAATGCAACTCATATACAGTGAACTGTTAGCCTTATTCAGTGTGTGGAAAGTGCAGTATTATGTGAACTGTACCTGCTGTAACGGAGAAGGAGGGATTTTTATTATACTTTTAAGTTAAATACTGAGTTATATTGAAAAGAAAATATCTTAAGTAGCAATATTCAGTAAGATATTATCACCTGAGAGTGTATTTATACATGTCAGATACTGGAAGCAGAGACTTTTTACCCTGAATTTTTGTATTTATGCTTTGTAATTTAAGAAAATACTTTCAGATATGTATATAGTACATCTTTCCATGTAACATCATGCATAAATCCAGAAAAAAAAATTAACCTGGAAGTTGCAAATTAACTTTTATACTCTTTTCAAACTTTTACTGAGTTTATAATGGGGGTGTACTGGAGAGACTCTTCAGCTGCTGGAGTGCACAATGTCACCTGCTCTAGGATTCAGCTGTTCAACTTTTAAGAAAAATCAAGTGTTCAACCTTTCAAACAAACCCGTATAACCTTCACAAAATTAAAATTATACACACAATTTATACATTCAAATGTAGAGAAATGTGTGCTTTTTCAGGCAGTTTACTTTTTAAAGCATGTGTGACTTATAGTGTTGGCTATTTTCAGCCTGAAGCAGAGAGTGGTCCCTTCTGCTCTCCCATTCAGACTAAAGTTTTTTCTGCTCTGAAACTCTGGAGCAAAACCACAGTCTGAGCTGTAGCTAATAGCTAACTTGCCAAAACTCATTACTTTTCTACTTTTTTGGCACAAATTATATATCAGAGTATCTAGCAGATTTGTCTGATTCTTCTGTTCACATTTGTTTTGTGATATCTTGTACACCCTTTACTCAGCAGCCTCTCTTCTACTGCTTACTCTGAGGTAAAACTCTGTTCAGTCTGTGCTCAGTCTGTGAACAGTGTATCTCAATGCCACACCTTTCACAGAGGTGGAGGTCTCCAGACACACAGCTGATTTTAATTGGCTGATTACACTACACTGTTTCTGGACACATTTACATTCACCTTCATATGTTTCAGCCAACAGTAACAGACCTTTCATACTCATACTCTTTACTGCCTTAATGTATTTCATCTTCTGATTCAAGTTCATTGTTTCAATACAATGTTTTGTACTTTAAGATATCACAGCTTTCTTTGAACTTTATTTTTCATTTTGACAAAGTTTTCTACTTTAAACTACTTCTCCTTCAAACTTATTTTTTGCCTTTCACAAAGTTTTCTACTTTAAACTATTTCTGCTTCTCCATCAAATTTCCTTTTTCCCTTTGACAGATTTTTTAAAGCTATTTCAGATAAATTCATCTACGATTCAGCTACAGTTCTGAAGTTCCAGCAACTTAAACAATGTTTTCTGCTTCAAGTAATTTCAGCTAAGTGTGACTTATACGTTTAGATATTTTCAGCCTAAAGCAGAGAGTGGTCTCTTCTGCTCTCCTGTTGACTCTGTTATTTTCTGAAACTTTCTAGTAAAACCACAGAAGGAGCTCTTTTCTAACTTGCCATAAAATGCTCATTTTTTACTCTTTTTGTACAAATTTTATATCAGCAGTTTTTTTCTGTCTGGTCTCGTAAGGTTTGTTTTCTGACATCATGTGAAGCCTGACTCAGAAGCCTCTTATTTGATTGCTTCTGTTAAAACCTGTTCCACCCTCCGGAGCTGGTACCGGGTGCAACAGAACAGCGCAACACTTGTTGCACATCCCATTTAAGTAACACCAATATCTGTCATTCGACCTATTATATATTGGTTGTATAGAACCAGGTACCCCAACCCTAGAAATGGGGCCAAAGTTTCACTTAAATTACCTGGGTAAATGTTTCCTTTCATGGATTTCCACACTCTGTACTGCAGAGGCCCTGCAAACCGACCTTCACACAGACTGGGTGGTGTAAATACAGGTTTCTCAAACTTCAATGATGGCCTGCCAAGAAAAGCAAAGGCAAAACAGTAAAAAGAAGAAACTAAAACAAAAACTGTTAAGAGTAATATCAGGAAACCTTTCCCAATACTCACCTCTGCAGCAAAGCTTTGATGCTCTGAAATAAGACAAGAATAAACACAGGAAAAAGAGACACTGATGATTGTTGTATCTGAAAGATGAGAATGCTTTTTCCACATTACATCAATGTCTGACCTCATGCTATCCGCCCTGTGGGATCTCCCTGTGGCTGGGGGAAAGTCCCGAAGCCTTGGCCAAAGTATGGCCCTGTGCCTGAATTAAACTCCTTATCCTCCAGATCAGCAAGTGGGATCACAGGCCAACATCCTGTCTACGTTCACACTTCACAAAAGTCTTATGCTATTAGAGTTTTATTAGAAAAGTGTTTTATACTTAAAAGTGAACTGTTGTTATATATACAATTGGCATGATCAGCATGTTTATAGTCAAAGACAGTTGTGAACAAACTTACAGGAAAGCCAAAGCAGTCACACCCTGCTTGAGTTATTTTCGATGTTGGAACCAATTTGAAGTTTAGCCCAGAAATGCATAGTTGTACTTGTATAAAATTTACTTTTACCTCAAATTCTACCTCTTAACTTCTTCTAGTTTCCATGTGATATAAATACTGATGGAAACAAATGAATTTAAAATCAAAAGCTCAGCATTTCTTTCCTTAATTATTCCCAGGGCTAACTCATCATTCTGTTAATAACTTCCAGATGGACTATGGATATTCATCATGTATGAAGCTCATAAGAAGAACTTACCCGGAGCAGAGTGAATGAGTCCTGTTCTTTCAGCTTGTCCTCTATTTCATGGACGGCTCTCTGCAGGCGGGAGATCTCCACACACAGTAGGGCCTTGTGCTCATCCAGGCGGATCAGCTCCCTTCGTTCCTCCGTCTTCAGCTTCACCTGCAGCAGTTTCTCTTCCTGGTAAAGGAACTGGTGCAGGTCACTGAACTGGGCTTCAATACGCTGCTTCAGGTCAGCCGTGTGCTCCTAAGGTGAAAATTGATGAATACTATCACCCAGTTAGTGTCTCCATGACTACAAAGATGAAAGCATAAGATCCCTGCCAACTTACAACTTGTGATATTTTTGTTTTTCATCCCATATGCAAATGTAATAAAGAAATCTATGTACATATTGAAATTTACATTGAATTTTCATATATGAAATACAGTATATGTACAGTACATATGAATGTATATAATATAATAATACAAAGAATGTATATGAATGTACAAACTATATATTAGAAATTGGAATAATGTCTTCATACAAAATATATTTTAATCTATGTATATATACAAATTTTACTATGGGCATTTCACATAAGTTTGCACACATGGCCTCTTCTTAAGGAGAATGCTTTATATATTATGATTTTATAGATCGTGGGATACATTTTAAACTGTATGAAATTGTATGTTTAAATATAATAGTATGAAATTACTGAAAAAAGGCAATACAAATTTGAAAGCATGTGTGGTAGAGTGTGAAAGCTGTAGTAGGAGCTGTTGGTTTATTCTTGGAGTGATACATTGTGGCAGAAATCTTGTTTTTAAAGAATTTCCTCTGACCTTGAGTTTTTTTACTTCGTCCTCAGCTTCCCTGTCACACTGCAGCGCTGTGTTGAGTTCAGCCTTCAAGGAATCCATGGAGCTGTTCAGAGATGCCTGACAAGAAAGTAACATGACATTACTGCATACTAACCAGGCTCTCACTTCAATTCCACTTTTACATCATTTTAAAGGGAAACTCATTAAGAGATAAAATAAATAGATCACATTCACCCTTATTGCTACACTGAGTGACTTAAAAGTAGATTTCAGTTATTTTTTATATAACTATAATTCAGATTTAACTCACCCTGTACTTCTGTTCAGCCTCCTGGACACACACCATGGTATGATTTCGGTGCTCCTGGGAGAGACCGCACACCAAACACACCAGCTCCTGGTCCTCCTCACAGTAAAGCTTCAGCTCCTCTCTGTGCCTGCTGCAGCGTGGGGCCGGAGGAGGGGCCCTCTCTGTCAAACCAACATCTGCCAGACGAGCTCCAGTCCCGCTCTCCTCCAGACCTTGACAGTAACTCTCCACAATATTGGCCACAATACGGTTGGGCCTATAGCTCTGTCCAGGGTAGACCTTCCTGCACTGAGGGCAGGAGCCGGTGCCCCCCTGTCCAGGGCCTCTGGGGCCGGTCCAGTAACCCTCTATGCATGTCTGGCAGAAGGTGTGATCGCAGGGCAAAGACACTGGCTGCTTGAAAAGATCTAAGCAGATGGAACAAGTTAGATCTCTGCTGATTCTGTGTGCTGAGGTTTTGGTTACCTGACCAGCTAAGGGAGGCTGTCGCAGCTTTTCCATCGCTGCAAACTCCCCTTCCTTTGGTTTCCAAGTTTTCTTGTCAGGCTTTATCCCCTGGTTAAGTTTTTCCAGGTTTTGCAGATAAACCGACTGGATTTTTTTCACCTCTTTCTGATTCTTGCTCATTCCTGTTCCTTGATTGTTTTCCTTTGTTCTGACTGTAAAGCTGGATGTCTGTGTCCTTATGCTCCGGCAGAGTGTAGCTGCTTTCTTTGGCCTCCAGTCTTCCTGTTGACTGTAGGGAATGAAGGGGGTGGTGCAGAGGCAGCCTCAGCCTCTCACATCCTCAGCAGATAGGATGTGAGAACCCCCCC
>JAPQRN010000005.1:36587625-36598887 GCA_037367275.1 Coranthus polyacanthus | reverse complement strand
TCATCTAGAGTTGATAGAACCACATGGATCAGGATTAATACCCATCATTCATCTAGAGCTGATAGAACCGCATGGATCAGGATTAATACCCATCATTCATCTAGAGCTGATAGAACCGCATGGATTAGAATTACTGTGGCAAAACTTTGTGAAGATCTACAGTACAGAGTTACATCCACAAATACCAATTCAAACATTACTGAGCCAAAGGGAAGCTTTATGATAACTGTGTCCAGAAGCATTGTGGACTTCTCTGGGCCCAGATGCATCTGGGATGGACCATCACTCAGTGGAAATGTAGACTGTGCTCAGACCAATCAGTATTGAGGTCTTTTTTCAAAAAAATGGATGGTGTGCGCTATGGACCAAAGACACAAAGGTCCATCCAGATCAGCCATAACCAGCAGCAAGTCCAGAAGCCAGGGTCTGTCATGGTCTGGGGTCATATCAGTGTCCTTGGCAAAGGTCATTTGTACTTCTGTGATACACCATTAATGCTGAAAATTACCTTGAGATTTGGATTAACACATGCTGCTTCAAGACGACAACTTTTCAGGGACATCCATGTTAATTTCAACAAGACAGTGTAAAACTCCATTCTGCATTACAAAGGCCTGCTGAGGAAGAAGAGGATGCAGGTGCTGGACTGGTCTGCCTGTAGTCCCCACTTGTCCCCAATAGAGAATGTGTGGAGGATCTTGACACTGAAGCAAGTCCACAAGAAGACTTGCAGTTCACATCAACCCAAACCCATGACCTACTGGCAGAATATATTGTGGTTTGATGAAACAAAGGTCATCTTGTTTGGATATGATGGGGTACAGTATGTATGGCTATGATGAACAGTACAGAGAATATTTGATTTATCTGCATTTATCCAAACTCCAAACCACAAAACAGATCAGTTTTAAGGCCAACTAACAGCTGACCAGCTGTGAAATCATCATCAGAAACAGAGGAAAGGATGGCTTGTTTCTTCAAAAACATAAAGAAAGTTGACAAATCAAACAGAAATTATAGTGTGCGTGTTTGTTTTTGGTCTAATCTTCCAAATGTAGTCGAGGACAGACAAACAGTGCAGTTCAGGCTTATTAACATGGAAGATAAAACATTTCTTTGCTTAACTGCTAAACTACTTAAAAAATATTATTCCAAACTTTTTCAGACTTATGTACTTTATGAATCAATACTGACATGGACTTTTTCAGAATAATGGCAACCAGACCATCCACAAAAAGGCTAAGCATAGAAAGTGTTTTTTTTTTTAATAAACAATGTGAATGTTATTGAACGTGGATGCCATTTGTACAGTACCTGTTCCATCATATTGCTGCATCTCCTGTGTGGTCATTACTGGACCTGCTCTAGACAGCTTTGAAGAAGATGAAGATGATGATGATGATGATGGTTGTGCAGAGTCACAGGCCTCCTCCAGATGCTGCAGCAGTGCATTTTTTCGAGAAGTTAGTTCAGCCTGCTTCTGCAGGAGCTCTGTGATCTGCAGCTCCACCAGCTCCAGCTCAGCCTCCACAGAGTCCAGCTCTGCCTGTACATCTACACACAAGCAAACAGTATGTAGTTAATAGTGATATGGCCATACTTTAGCAGAAGCACTACCACCTGGGAATAGCTTCAGTTCTTGAAGCTTGCAATGCAATTTTCTTTCACTTGGTTCATATTGTAAAATAATAACAGTACATGAATGGCAATGGTATTTTCATACAGGCTAATAAAAATAAGGCAAAAATAAATATATAAGAACATGGAATAAGTGTAAACTGTAATGGGAGTGACTGCTGACTGAACAGACAAGACAGCAGGATTAACCAAGCCTGTAGAAGTTTAACTGCACAGAATAAATGTCCATGGTAACTTATGCGGCACTGCTTTCATGAAACCAAATTACAGCTAAATACAGCCAATCCATCCCCTATCTTGGTTTTAAAAAAACAGTCCTCTGGTCCTCCCAGCAGAGTTCTGATCATGTAAACAGGGAGGAGACTATCAGGTCTCACACCTTTGCAGCTACTAATGCTCTGAGGCTTACACCTCCATAGCTAATGATGCCATAGTACCTCCCCTTCTGTCCCTGTGGAAATCCCTGTTTTTTGTGGCACATAACTGATATTGCATCAATTTCCATTTACAAAAATAGTTAACATGAGAAAGGATAGACTTGCCATTTGTCCCACCACAACTGTCCATGCTTTTAGGCTGTTAGAGGTGTCCCTGTAAGACAAAAGAGTTATGTCGAGAGTTCAGCGTTAAGCTCTGGGCTTGGTATAAGCTTAAAAGTCTATTTTAAGTAGTCATTCAACATTAACCAAGACATCATCAGTAATGCATCAATAATGCTACATGTTGTGCCAGATAGTGGCTAACCACATAACTCGCCACACTTTCTTAGGAGATCATTTCACTGAGACAACGTTGCACCTGATTCTACTAACAATGAGGAGAAAGCTAACATTACGTTAGCTGTTAGCTTGAGAAAAAAAAACAAAACAGCATCAAGTTTCTCTTTCACTCATGTGCTATCCGGTACTCAAATTCCTACTCAAGTGCTAAGTGAAAGAATCCTCCTTTTTCTAGTAGGCAAAATTGGGTAGGAGGTTTTGAAAGCCTTAAAAATGTAACTAACCACTTACCAACTGCGTCTACAACCTTTCCTTTCTTGTTGCTGGAACTACTTCACCGTTGCTACAGAGACCGCGCTGCCAGAAAAAAAGTGTCACTGTTTGTTATAGTGATTATTTGTATTATACCCTGGGGTAGGTCTTCCAGGCTAGATGCACGTTTTCTTCTTGCTCCACAGTTGCCAAACCGTATGGAAAATGATTCGTCATTATTGTTTGTAGAAATGAATTTATCTAATACAGATCCTGGGACTTTTAGTTTGGGACAAATATCAAGTACTTTCTTCAGGACTACATCAGCACCACCTGAGAGCGTATACTCGGGATGAAATAAAATGAGACAAAAATGGTTCAGACTTGTGATGCATTTACGAGACTGTATGATAGAAAACGATATATTCGTTTCAATATCATCACTGTTTCTAGGTTTTAATAAATCTACTTGTCATCTATCACACACGATATGTGTTATTTACTAACAGAGCAGACATACTGAATATACACTCTATTGCAAATGCCTGGAACTTCAACAAATATTAGTAATAGCAATAAAGCACAAGGGTGTTTAACCATAGTACTTTGAATGCCACTCGGTGCAGTTCCGGAACATGTCATCGCTAGAAGGTGTGTTTCCGGAAGACGTGGCTGTTGCTGCAGTGGCAGTGGCAGCTGTCATCCAAATTCTTAATAGAGTAGCAGCTGTGTAGCCACCATCACCTTTTCTTCGTTTCTCCCCTTTCTTCACTCTTTCAGTCGGCGCGAACATGATTTCGCTAACAGACTCACAAAGTAAGACCCGCTATGTTATATATGATCTCTGCTGATTGTTGCTGTCTGTACAGCCGGCTTCTACTGTGAAGTTAGCTAATTAGCAGGTAGCATACAGAGCTAAGAAAGTTAGCTTTGATTTTCTGTTATGGCACACCATAAACTGCGATCCAAACAGCTTATTCGTGGAGACACTGACAATACTCAGAATTAACGTGCATTTAATTTTCATTTCGTTCCTCTTTAACATGTTTTGAAATGGAAAGTGACAATCTTGGTCATGCTTGTGAAAGCCTTAGTGAAATTACACGTTTCACTTTAGTCGTTGTTCTCATTAGTGATAGTGTTATCTACGTTTGTTTATTTATGTTTGTTTGATTGTGTTCGGTAGCAAATAATTACATTCATTACTACGCATTTTATGGTGACAAAACATAGCCTGGGATGTTTCAATCTCAGTTTAAAACTACATTTTTACCGCTCCTAAATACTAAATTGTGACACTGAATACATCTTAAGGTCTAGCATTCAAATTTCTTACTTTGAGAACAATCGCAGTATTGAATAGTATTGTAGATCAGATAATTTTAACAATTTGAAGTAGATTCAGGCAATAGTCCAGATGACTAAATTTTATTTCAAGACTAAAGTGACAAACTCATGTGTTTATGTGTGTGTGTTCGGCAGAGATTGGAATGGGATTAACAGGCTTCGGCGTGTTTTTCCTCTTCTTTGGGATGATCCTGTTCTTTGACAAAGCACTCCTGGCTATTGGAAATGTGAGTGATTCTTCCTTATCACACTGATGTAATCTGTAATGCTTTTAAATATGCAGGTGCACCTATCTTTTCCACAGTTGCAGGAGTATGCAGAAACTGGTTAGCCTTTTCTGGTATTCTTGTCTTAAATGGGGCAATGTTGTTTTTTTAGAATATGTCATGAACATATAAGTATATAATGGACAGCTCAAGTACATAGTGTACATTCTTTTCACATGTGCATATAGTGCATCATAATTATAATTACATGACATATAATGAAAGAAAGTGTATTTACTAGCATTTTGTTTTCGACAACCAAATGATTGTCACTGCAACATGACGTTTCCATGAAACATAAAAATATTTGCATTTTTAAAAGTTACAAATGTAAAAGTTACATTTCTGTTATTTAAAGACAAAGTATGTAACATTTTCCTAAAAAAACCCATTATATTTACTCTTTCGATCCTTCTCAATCATCTCTTCTGACCCTCTGTCAGTGTGTGGTGGTGTATTTACCTGCAGAAATCCTGCTCTTTTCCTGTATTTTCTATTTGCAAGGCAAAATGCAGCAGTAGATACCAGCTCCTCTTCAGTCAATTGTAAAACTAACTAATACTCGAGTACTAACAATTCAGCAGCTGTGTTTGAGACAATGAAAGGGGGAAAGTAAATAAACAACAACAAAATAGCGTAGCCGAGCCAACAAGGGGATTCAGAAAGCATTAAAAGAAAAGGGAATATGTTTTCAAACCCCCCTCACAAGAATCCGCATACATTGGAATACTGGGACCTATGAGAATGCTCAAGAAGCTGCACTCGCACTGAGGACACGCAGGATTGATGTTGAAATTTGAAGGACGTGTCTGACCGAACATGGACGAAAACATAAGGAATGCCTTCTAATGGCAACAGGTGTCCAGAGATGGCGGAAACCAGATGGTGACATACGTGAGGGAGAAGTAACAGGAGTTTTGGAGAGAAACACAGCGCAGAAGACTCTGATAAGTGACCATACAGTGGACAACTCACCTCACTACGATGCAGGACTTAACATTACAGAAGATCCTTCATTCCTGACTAAATGGCACCTTAGTCAATGGAAGATTGTTGGAGGAGATGGTGGAGGAGGCAGGTACAATCCCAAGCTGGAGGAAGGGCGAGGGAGATGGAGGGAGAGTGAGTGGCTGTGGGCGTTGGTGTGGCTTTACCGGCCCACACTCTAATATTTCATTGGACCACCTTTAGTTTTCAGCACACATTTGCCGTGGTATCATTTCAATAAGCTTATGCAATGTCACAACATTTATTTCTGTCCAGAGTTGCATCGTTTTTTTGCCAAAATCTTGATGATGGGAGATTCAAACCGCTATGTAAAGTCTTCTCCAGTACATCCCAAAGATTCTCAGTGGGGTTCAGGTCTGGACTCTGTGGTGGCCAATCCATGTTTGAAAATGATGCGTCATGCTCCCTGAACCACTCGTTCACAATTTGAGCCTGATGAATCCTGGCATTGTCATCTTGGAATATGCCCGTGCCATCAGGAAAGAAAAAATACATGTATGTGAAAACCTGATCATTCAGTATATTCAGGTTTTCAGCTGACCTCATTTATGGACACATAATGTTGTTGAACCTAGACCTGACCAACTGAAGCAACCCCCGATCATAACACTGCCCCCACAGGCTTGTACAGTAGGCACTAGACATGATGGGTAATCACTTCATCTGCCTCTCTTCTCACCTTGATGCACCCATCACTCTGGAACAGGGTCAATCTGGACTCAGCAGACCAGACCTTTTTCCATTGATCCAGAGTCCAGTCTTTATGCTCTCTAGTATATGCTCTCTAGTCAATTGAAGCCTTGTTTCCAATTAGCATCACTGATAAGTGGTTTCTTAAGACCTGAGAACTAAAAGTATCTGACTGGATGGTTTAACCCTAACCCTTAACTAATGTTGGGCATGTCTAGGAGGTATGGAAGACGTCAGTCCACCACTTGGGGGGGGGGCAGCCCCTGGGTGAGGAATATCCACTTACTCACCAATAGGGACTCTGTGGGAATAATACTTTCCCAAATCATGGAAGACAGTGTTAAAAAAGTACATTTTCTTGTATTTTTTAGTTTTAAAAAAAACTAACCTATTTTTTTTGTTTTGTTTGACACTGATAATGTAATACACAGGGAAGTTTTGAGTTGCTATACTCTACCAGGAATATGGTGAAAATAATTATCTTGAATATTAATGGAATTCTCAACCCTGTCAAGAGGATCAAAATCTTAACTAAACTACACAGAGAGAAAATTGGCATAGCATTTTTACAAGAGACCCACCTCACAGAAATAGAACACAACAAACTTAAAAGGAAGTGGTTTAAACATGTATTCAAAACATAATTGAGGTGTGGCCATTTTGATCTCAGGGAACATTGTTTATGAACATCTACCACAAGTAAGAAACAAGGACGGAATATTTATTTTGATTAAGGGTAAGACTGATGGGGATGTAGTGACGCTCTCTAACTTATAATTCTACCAACTATAAACCAAATATAAATGCAGAGATGAAAATGAAAAAGAATGAGATCAATGAGATATATGCCCAAGAAATCCAAAAACAGTTAATGTACACCAAACAAAAATGCTATGAAGGAGGTAGTAAGCATGCTCAGCTCCTAGCTTTCAAGCTATGAAAGCAACAAGCAGATAATACCATTTACTCCATAAGAGACCCCATAACCAAACAAACATATCATGATGATGATATTAAAAACTGATTTTAAAAATTCTATGCCCAACCACAGGTGGAGGATGGTTGTGAGATGGAAGAATTTTTAAGACTTTCAGTGAATCTACCTGCACTTACAGAAAAACAAAAAATACATTGGCTTCAGCAAAAACAAAGGAAGAAATGCTATGCTGCTATAGCGAAGCTAAAAACAAATAAATCTCCAGGCACTGACGGATTCGCAGCACAGTGGCATAAAAGCTTAAAATATGTTCTGACACCTATTCAATTCAGACCTATTCAGTTTCTAGCTCACAAGTAGGAGGACTGTGGAGTCGAGGAAGCACAAAATAATTAAAGGGGAACAGCCTACTGTGCCTGTAAACAATACTATCCCCTCTTCCCAATTCTCAAATTGTTGCTCCTCAGGTCCTCGCTTCAGCTCCTTGCCTTGACACTTTGGCCCTCCCACTAGAGATGCGAGCCAAGGAGAGTGGAGCTGAAGCAACAGGCATTTAAGTAAATGAGACATCCTTTCCTCTGAGTCGTTATTTTAAATAGATGTCACGATTCCTTTTACACTTCAGGGGTCCGATCGGGGTCCGATCACCAAAAAGACTTGCACAAAGGTGCACAAACTCCTCCAGCCAGCCACCTCGGTCCTCGATTTGCATTTTAGGGAATCAAGATCTCCTTCAAGATGTCGCACCAAGATCGATTTCCGGGTCACATCGAGGAGTCAAGGACCCAGAGGAGGTGAAAAATAAGGAATGGGAAGAGCCCTATGTGCTGGCCTTCTTCTTTGTGGGATAAGTCGACTGGTATAGTACTGGTGTATTGCTGCCCTGTACTGGCTTGTGCTGTGCTTATGCGTGTTACTTATCAGGCTTCCAGGTGTTATATAAGCACTGAAATTGCTGAGTGGTAAAACAACAATTGTCATTCTATTCTATTGAAAATGTTTAAATGGCTCTTGTTCAAAAGAGAAATTACACCTTCATGGAGGGGAGCAACAATATCAGTTATACCAAAACCAGGAAAAGCTAAATTAGACTGCACAAATTATAGACCAATAAGTGTACTAAATATAGATTAGAAATTGTTCACTTCAATTTTGGCTAAAATAATTGAAAAGATCCAACTACTGATTATACATTTTGATCAAACAGGGTTTATTCTTATGAAAGCAAACTGAACCTGTGCTTGTTCTGCTAAAAATATACTCACATTGTATGAGGCTTTCTGTGCTGCTGTTAAAAACCACAGATATTTAACCAGCCTTCTAATACAGGGCCTGCTCCATTTTTCACCCCAGATCCTGTTTGTTGCTGGTCTGGCCTTCGTCATCGGGCTAGAGAGGACCTTCCGTTTCTTCTTCCAGAAGCACAAGATGAAGGCCACCAGTTTCTTCCTAGGAGGAGTGTTTGTGGTGCTGATTGGCTGGCCCATCATCGGAGTCGTGCTGGAGGTCTATGGCTTCTTCCTCTTGTTCAGGTGAGAGAAATCAAGTTGGATCAGAATCTCATGTGCATCATTAAAGTCTGCAAACACTGTTACCTTATGACCACAAATGATTAGTAATTCTCATTCATTCATCTCTTCTACACAGAGTTGGGTGATATGGCCAAAAATGCTGTGATTTAAAAAAAAATAAATAAATAAATAAAAATAGTATTATCAGTCAATAATAGTGATTACCACAATAAAGTCAATTCGTTAATTGTTGAAGATACCAGATGGTCATTTGTGGTGTTAAACTATTCTTTATTTTCACAACATGACAGACACATGGCCACACAGTGGAACATTTCACAAATCTGAAGTAGAACAAGTTGCTCAGACACTCCCTTCTTCTTATTTCCTATTTGTACCTCCTTGAGTCCTCTCCTCAAGTCATCTCCTTATCTTAGTCCCTCCCACCTGAGATGCGAGTACATCATCTGTCTGTTATTTAGTTACATTTATCACTGTTTTTTTATGATCTGTCACGTGTTCATCTAAACTTTTAATTCAATTCACTGCTTGGCATAACATGACAAGTTTGTTATGTAGGGATGTCACATATTTAAAAAAAATGTAATACACACAAGTTTGATCACACTTACAACTTGTGAATAAAAGACCTGCTCCTGCCGTGATTTCTATAATCCAGTCATGTGTCACGCCTCTTTTATACGTCACAGTTTCAATCGCAGAAAAGATTTCCACAAAGGATGCACCTGTGTATCCTCAGTCATAGCTCCTCTGACCAGCCTTGTCAATGTGCACTTTAGGAATTGAGATGCCCTTAAAGATGGTGCACCAAAATCGATTTCTGGCTCACAATTAGGAGGACTGTGGATTGAGGAGTCAAGGGGGCACAAAATAGTTAAAGGAGAACAGCCTAGTGTGCCTGTAAATGAACGTTTTAATGAACGAATGTACTATGTGCTGTCCTTCTTTTTTGGTTAAGCACACTGGACACTAGACTAGACTGGTGTAACACTGGTGTATTGCTGCCCTCTACTGGCTTGTGACATGCACATGCGTGTTATCAGGCGGTGTTATCTAAGCACTGAAATTATATATGACAATGATTGCAATATATGTGTCCTTAGGGTTTATTTTGTTAACATTTTCAGCTAACACACAATGTGTAGATTTTGTTGTTTTACATAATTTAGCTCATGCATGGATGTTGAACAAATGTTTTTTCATACCCCTCTCTTTTATGTTGTTTTCATCTTGTTAAAGAAGAAAATAATTTTCATTTTCTTTATTTTGATTTTGCATATTCTGGCTTTCACAACATTAAATCTGAATTAAATAAATGACAAAATAAGCAGTAAATACAGAGACTATAGGCACATTTTTTTGTTACATCTTAAAATTAACATCTGGTTTCACTCAGGGCCTTACAACCTGATCCGTACTGGAAACCCTATTTGTGCTATGCATATGTGTGAAATTACTTTTTCCTGTCCCCAGTATTTTGAAATAAAATGTTCTAGATTAAATTAATCTTTGGAAATACAAGATTCACATTATTTCTTATTAAATACATATACATTTTTCTTTTGTACTGAGTGCTAGTATATGGTGCTAATGAAGTAGCAGATTGGCTACATTTTCTTTATTAGTTAAAAGACACATATTTTCTCAAAAGACCTTTGTGTCTTGCTGTTCTTTCTTCTCTTTTGGTCACATCCAGGGGTTTCTTCCCTGTCGTGGTAGGCTTCATTAGGAGAATACCTGTCCTCGGTTCCATCCTAAACCTGCCTTTCATCAGCGCAGTGAGTATCAGCCTGCACAACAGCAACCCTCTAGCTCTGCTATGTTTACTCACAGCATGGCTCTTTTTCTTGTTCATTGATCACCCTGTTCGAACACCTCAGACACAATAGATTGAGCAAATGACCCTAAACAAATAGCATCAGAGACAGTTTGCTTGGTTTAGTGAGTAAGAACACTGTGATTGTAGATATCAAGAAGATGAATTAAATAGCCACAAAACCTTTGGACACAAGAAGTCTGTGGCATTCAGTAGCAAATGTCAGGGTGGACTGGGTTTAACCCCAGCACTAAAACACGTATGAGGACTGTCACTGGAATTCAGTACAGTTAGTTTTATGGACAATGAACATGCTCCTACCGTGCTGTTGTGTGTGAAACTTTGTTTTGAGGTGAATGTCTCTCTGTCTTGTTTTTTATTAAAGCCTTCGTAAGGCTCTGAGGACAATCAGCAGTCGTGGTCAGTCACTGCCGATTTTCCCTTGCATGCTAACACATTTAACATGCTTAACAATATTAAGAAGACGTGAAAGGAAGCGTCTTACCATAGAAATCACATGCATTTGTGAAAGATCAGTCAAATGTTATTTTATTGTATGTTTTTTATTTAAAGGGAGACACCACATGAATTCAAGTGATTTTAAAATGACTCATCCATATGAGAATATGACTTAAAGTTTAATTATAAAATGTTTATAAACTAGAGATTGAGTACTGCAGGGATGATGTATTTTTGTGGAGTAATCTGGAAGTAGGACTTAACATGAATATATGTTTGGCACGTACAGTGGATATAAAAAGTCTACACACTCCTGTTCAAATGCCAGGTTATTGTGATGTTAAAAAAACGACACCAAGATAAATAATTTCACAACTTTTTCCACCTTTTAATGTGACCTATAACCTGTACAAAGCAATTGAAAAAGAAACTGAAACCTTTAAAGGGCAAAAATAAAAAACTTAAAATAACCTGGTTGCATAAATATTAACACCCTTAAACTAATACTTTGTTGCAGCATATTTGGCTTTTATTACAGTACTCAGTCTTTTTGGGTAGGAGTCTATCAGCGTGGAACATCTTGATGTGGCAATATTTG
>JAPQRN010000005.1:36543994-36587525 GCA_037367275.1 Coranthus polyacanthus | reverse complement strand
CTGGGATCGGCTCCAGCCCCCCCGCGACCCTCCATAGGGGGATTAAGCGGTTACAGATAATGACTGACTGACATTTTTATTCCTTTTAATTTGTCAAAAGTGTCAAATGTAAAGTGTGTGCATTTACATATATTAATCACTTTTTTACTTCCATTGTGTGAACATATCCAACACAAACTTCACGTAAGAACATGATGCACAAATGTGTGAAGGTTTCATATTGCACCTCTAATTGTAAAATGTAAAAATGTATTCCATCTGCTCACTTCTGTGTATGCCCTGCTGATTGTTGCTGTTATTTTACCTTGTGTGTTGTGTGTATCTTCCCGGAAAAGGTGTTGGATACCTCATACTGGCATGGCCATTTGATGTGGTTGATCTGTCTCTCACTTTAACATATTTACTGCACATTATCACTGCACATAGTAACACTAAAATGATACAAAAATCATTTCCATCCTTGAGAATGTGCTTTGGTTTACATCAGCTGCTCTGCACGTCACAATCTTTTTCTCATGAATTTTGAAGATTGAAGATAGGAAGCAGGATTGTGGGTTGCTGGAATCAAAGAGTACTTTCCTCAGATAGTTTAGAGCTGTTTTATGAAATTTACAGTTATCTCAGGATAGAGGACTTTTCATCTTTTCACTAGGAAGCATAATGCTAGTGTTTAATATAGTGAGTCATTTTATAAAACAACCACAGTGGTTTTCTTTTCATTTACTTTCATTACTACATTTACTTTAATCCGACTAAACACATATTATACATATATACACAACATGCCCCCCTCCTAATCAACTGTACTGGGTTTATCAACTCTGATGGAAAAACCTTATTAGCTCACAGCATTTTAAGCAAGATGAAAGGCAGTGATAAACAAAGCTTTTAATCTTTGACAATCTATTTTCCATAAGCTATCCATGAACTGTCAGTTAAATAACAAATAAGGTGTGGCTCTATTTTAAAATTAATCAGAAAGTTGGATTTCTGACACTGCATGTTTTAGTAACTAGTGTTTTTTCCTCTGTCTTCTTTTCTGATAGGATTTGGGACTCCAGGGAACGTCACTCAGTGACATTTTGTACAAAAATGCAGCTTTTCTCAACCTGGTGGACCCCATTTCTCATGAGCTGCTGCTCAGTCTCGCCAGGGACATACAGTGTCCAAAAAGGGTAAGAAACCACAATTACTGATTGACTGGACATCCAGTAACTTAACAAGAAATACAACTGACTTTTTTCACAGAAGACATTTTGACTTTCAGCAACAAGACAACAGGCATTAGTGATACAACATGCATGTCTGCATTTATTAGAGAAACCCAAAGTCTTGAAGTTGTTTTATATAAACTACAGAAGCCAGAGACTGTCGTTTATATTTCATTTCTTTAATCATTAACATAATGGATCACCATGCATGTCCTCAGTGAACCGGTCTCAACATGTGTGCAACAGTAAGTGATATATTAACTTTAATTATGCAAGAATCCGTCATGCTCTTCATACGTGTTGCAAGTGACTCTTTCATGTTTTACATTCTTTTTCCACATTTTTAAAAATATGTTTTGAGCCTTTTATTTGAGGCAGTCGAGAGCAGACAGGACACAAGGGCAAACAAAGAGAATGACCTGCAACAAACTTCTCCCAAATGAGAATAAAAGTATGTTGTAGTTCATGGTTGGTCCCTTAACCACTCGAACACCACCATTTTTAGCTCCAGTTCAGAAAGCATTCTGGGAAGTTACACATACCACCATTGTTGAGTTTCAAGTGGAAAAATTCCACTTGGAAGAAAATGAGAACTGGTCATGAATCCAAAGGGGACAACTGGTTGAGGTCAGAGTCTTAACTGTGCTGTCTGTCATTCCTACTGCTCCTGTGCTCTTTTCAGTGGTGAATTAACAGCTGTACTGGTTTCATCTGTGGTCAGGGTGCTGAGGACAACAGGACCGGTAGCCACAACCAGAGGCGCTGATGCTTGTCGAGCTGTATGGTTTTGGCATGATGAGTGAGGAAACTCACAGGTGAAACAAACAGGTTAAAGAGGGCCAGTGAGATTAACTGGTGTAGCTGGTTCTGGTGTCATGAATTCAGTCATCTCTTCAGTTACAGGCAGCTCCAGTGGTAGAATGTAACTCCTACTTTATACCTGTACCCTACCATATCTCAGAGTCAAATATTGTACTTTCTGCTGGGGTGGGTGATGTGGACAAAAGATACTATGATGATCTTTTGAGGTTGAATCACGATTCATGATCTGAATCACAATTTCTTCACCTCTTATAAAATGTAGGCAAGTTACAACTAAACTTTTCTCTGGTTTCTGGAGGCTTAGGCTGTGTGATGCCTTTTTGTTGTTGTCTGACCATTTTGGACTGAGATTATTACATTATTTTGAAAGTAAGTAAGTATAATAAGTAAACAGGAGTCCCCATTTTCCTGTACATACATCTGTAAGCCAGGGCTTTAGTGTTTCCATTAATTACATAGACTGTGGCCAGAGTTTTATACTGAATCAAAAACATTTTTACACTCTAACATAACTCTAAAGCATCTGTGTAAATCAGACTCACTGCCTGTTGGAGTTCAGAGACCAGACCCACAGCTCATGGACTTATGGTAATTCTTTGTCATTACAACTCTGCAAGTTAACGTGGACTAAACACTTTAGATGTTAAAGATGTTAAAGTATCGCTATAAAGGGACTGAAATAAACTTACTAGCCTAGTGACCTATGCTAGCAACATTAATGCTACAGATCCATATGTGAGTACAATGGCTATATGCAATGCTCTCTGTAAGATACCATAATTACTCTGCTGAATGGGCCATTTAAAACAAATGTTGGATGAGTAGTGCTGCTTTATTTTTTTAATGACATGATCACAATCCCTCTGAAAATTAGATCATATGACAAATTAAGATCAATCACAATCTAAGATCATGAGATTGCCCTATTTGTAAATATACATTAATTCCTGCACACATTCAAAAAAATTTGGGGACAGTAAGGCATTTACTGCTTTGGAATGTTGCCATTTCTTTTCACAACATTTAAGGACAGAAGACACCAAGTAATGAACTGTTTCAGGTGTAATTTTATCCCATTCTTCCTGCAAACAAGTCTTATGGTGAGCAACAGTACAGACAAGTAGGCAACTTGTCTGTACTGTAGGCAACTGGTTTGCCTGCAGTAGACTGCAGGCAAACCAGTCCAGAACCCACACCCTCGACTACCTCAGCCAGGGCTATAATGTGTGCAGAATGTGGTTTTGCATTGCGTTGACTTCCTTGGAAAAGTTGTCGTCTTGAAGTAGCATGTGTTGATCCAAAATCTCAATGTACTTTTCAGCATTAATGGTGCATCACAGAAGTGACAATGACCTTTGTTAAGAACACTGACACTTGCCCAGATTATGACAGACCCTGGCTTCTGGACTTGTTGCTGGTAACAGTCTGGATGGTCTTTTTTGTCTTTGGTCCAGAGCACATGGTGTCCATTTCTTCCAAAAAAGACCTGGATACTGATTGGTCTGGCCACAGTGATGGTCCATCCCAGATGCCTCTGAGTCCAGAGAAGTCCACAAGGCTTCTGGACACAGTTAACATAAGGCTTCCTTTTGGCTCAGTAAAGTTTGAACTGACATTTGTATCTTTAACTCCATATTGTAGAGCTTGACAAAGGTTTGTCACAGTAATCCTGATCCATGTGATTCTATCAGCTCTAGATGAGTGACGGTTCTTAATCCTGACCCATGTGGTTCTATCAGGTCTAGATGAATGACAGTTCTTAATCCTGACCCATGTGGTTCTATCAGGTCTAGATGAATGACGGTTCTTGATGCGGTGTCATCTGAGGGATCAGAGATCATGGTGTTCAGCTTAGCCTCACACCCTTGGTCTTTACAGAATGAAATACATTCAGATTCCTTGAATCTTTTCATTCTGTCCTGCCCCATAGAGGCTGAAATATCCAATTCCCTTCCTATTTTTCCTTGAGGAAGATTGATTTTAAACATTTCAATAATTTTCTCACACATCTTGCTCCAACATTACTAGACCTTTACTGGATGCCAAATAATGATTACAATCACCTGTTCATATCACCAGTTTCAAATCACATTATTTCATTATCTAAAGTCATTGCTAGCTGTAAATTGCCCCTGTCTCAACTTTTTCTTGTGTTGCAGCCTGAATATGTGGAATGGTTGTATATTTACAAATTAAATTAAGTTGACCAGCCAAAACATGAAATATGTTCATATGTCTACAATGAAATACAATTCAAAGTCACTACTTTCTTTTTTAATTTAATTTCCATACTGTTCCAACTTTATCTTATTTAGGGTTGTAAAATAAAAATCAATAAATAAACTACTGATCTATTATTATAGATTGTTACCCAACAGTATATATACATGAATTTAAAAGACCCACCATTACCAGCTGCAAAATTAAAAGTTGAACACATTAATGCATTAATAATTCTAATCCAGTCATATATTACTCTAAAATGGGCCATTCTGCACTTTTACTTTTGGTACTTTAAGTATGATTTTATGCTAATACTTTTTACTTATTAAAGTTATGAATGGTATTTGTTTTGGTATTGCTACTGGTACTTAAGTAAAATATCTGAGTACTTCCTGCACCACTGGGTGATTCTCACTCTGTGCAAAGCCACCATCCAAAAAATAAAGGCTCAACTCACTATAAATCAAATTAAAGATTCAAGTCTTATATTGAAGTGATTTACAGTCTTTAAAAACACAGTAGTAAGAGACAAATACCTATCTGAGCAATCAATAACTGCTCAAATTAATGTTTGTCAGTAGCAGGTCTACATTTTCTTTTATAAACAGTTAGAAATTTGAATGCAGAAAATATTGACCAACTTCAATAATGTGTCAGCATTTAGCTTAGAACATTAAGCATTTGTCCTTCAAGCAGAAACCAATATGCAGTGTGATTTATCCAGACCAGTAGTCATGGCTTACAGTATGACATGACATACAAATATAAAATTAAATATTAAAATTCGAATTACATTTTAAACTCAGTTGTGAGGATGAAGACACTAAATAAGAAACTCAGAGCGGTTGTAAAACACAGACCCAGTATAGCTATGACAGTTATCAGAAGTCTGCACTTGTCTGTTTTAGAAAAAGCTGTATGATAAAGTCACAGTGGTCTAGCCTAGATGATAATCAGCTGTGAGAAATTCTAATCTTATCTTAGTTTGATTTGGTGAGGAAGCCCAGGAGGAAAGGAGGGAAAGTCAGGAGCTGGCAGCTATGTTCTCAACCCCTGGCAGGATATTGTGTCAGACGTGACAGGGATTTAGAGAGGCTGTGTGCTGAATTTAAGGCCTGCCAGCTGCTCATATGGCCAGTTTTCTACCACACTGACATCTATTTAGATCATATAATCAGGACATACTGAAGTCAGAGATATGTCTAAGCTAAGTGGGTGTTTTTAACCTAATGATCTTCAGACAGTTAATTCAATATCCTGTATGTTTTGTTTTGATGCACACAGTTGATTAATTTCTAACAATATGCAGCATATATAGCACTGCATATTTACTGACTTCATTTATTCCTCTAGATCACATATTCACATTTTCTAAGAATAGTTTCACATTGCAAATTAGTATGCACTGTGGAATGTTGTGTTCAGTCATGCAAGTTGCTGTGTGTGACATGTTTGTTTGTTGCCCAAGAAAAGAAGTTGGAATGGTTAATCGCTTAAGGTAAATTGCCCAAGTCTTTTTTTCTCTCTCGGCACATTGAAAAAGAAGCATTTATTGTCATTTGACAGCACATCAAATGAAATTATGATCGATTTTAGGGCATCGAGCCGCTGCAAACCTAGTGCGCCACCACAGACCCCCTTTCTTCGAAGATTACAGTGTAAGAATGCAAGCACATACATAAGACATCATACATTTTAGACACAGTACACGTGGTCACATGGTGGAATTTTTTCAATGGTTTTATGGGAGGGGGATATTGCCTCTTTCTTGTTGTGTTGTACCATTAATTAGCTTTACCCTGCTCAGTGCAAAGTCTTTGATGGAGGACAGGAGAGAGAAAATAGATGGAGGACATGGAGGAAGAGAGAAACTCAATTAATGATTCAATGTAGAAAATATTTGAAGCAGTTGTATTCAAAGGACAAGAAAGAAACATTTTGTCACTGTGAAAATCAGTACATCTGTACAAAGATCAGACATCAGGCATTCATAAATGCAGTCCACTTTGTAGACCTTCTTTATAGCAAAACAGTCCCACAGTCATTTGTTGCCATTTGCAAAATACACTGATATACTGTTTTTTTATGATTTTAGTTTGCTGCATGAACTAGCCTTTGCATTGCAGGAGACTGATTCTTTCAAGTCCACCAACAAGATCTGCCGCCAGCTGATTCACCACCTCATGCCTCACTCAAAGTGGACGAGACAGAGTGTGCCCAGGAGGAAGTCTCAGGCCTGGTGAGTTTGTTGTCTCTAGCATGCTCAATGTACCCTCACTGTACACATCCTTAGAACTCATATGCATACTTCGAGCCTCTATTAAATATTAGCCAACATAAAGTATATGGAGGAAGTTTGGGAGAAGACCTCAGCCAATTTGTGAGACCTTTATTTCTGCTTTATGTTGCTCATACACAGCCCATGATGTTCTGTACATCAATATTATGTCTCTGTGTTAATTACATTAGCAGGGTTTCCAAAGGCTCATAAAAAGTCTAAAATCCAATAATCGTGACAGATCTTAAAAATTGCTTGGATATGGCATTTGCCTGTTGAAAATAACAAATCTGTAGCCTGCTGCACTTTACAAGAAGATACTCACATTAGAACCTTATGTTATCAAGGCATAAGTTGCATGGGAGCATGGAGCATGAGAAGTCCAAAAAGCATAAAGTCACCTAATATTGTTCTGTAATCACACCCAGAATGACTGGAATTAATTTACATATTACATTGCATTCATCATGGCCTTAAAAAGCTCCTAAAAACTCTTAAATTTAACTTGTTGAAACCTGAAGAAACTGTTCTGAACAGCTGGTTTTACAATTCCTCAATTTCTTTATGTTTTATGAAGGTGAAACAAATTAAATTTCCCACATCCTTATGGGAATTATATTATGTTTTGTTAGGGCTGGGCAATATATATAGAGAATTAATCTGATTGATGCTGATGACCCAGCAGGAAACAACTACTTGCAGAATGTGTACGCCCGGAGCCAGACCCTGAGATGACTTGAGGAGGAGTTTTTGTTTTTGGACAATGTGAAAAATGCCTAAATCGGAAAAACAGGATAAGCTGTTCTCTATAGTTACAGCACTAATGTAGGCTGTTGCTTCAGCAGTGCTGTATAAAGTTTGTAAAAAGTAACATTGTATTAGAACTAAAAGTAACAGCACAACCTGTACCTGCACCTGAAACAAAAGCATGCCGTGGAATGGGAGCATTTACCCATTTTTATGATTGAAAAGACTTTGCTCCCACAATTAATTCATTTTCACATGAGCAAAGTTGTTTCCCACCTTACATACTATTCTGACAGTAGTAGCACAGCATTTTAAGTGCAACTGAAGATTTGTTTATAAAATGTGTTTATGTAATGTTTTTTTCACACAGAGTTAAACTTGACTAAAGATCCAGCAAGTCACTCGTTTTGGTGCAGGCCATTAGGGGTTAGATACTGAAACTGAGAAATAAAATGTGCAAAGCAAAATATTATTAATAATTTTAAAAAAATAAAACACTGATTGCAGCTTCTGTAAAAAAATTTAGTCTGAACAAATAAACTGGTTCTCCTACTCAAATTAAGTAACAGGTAAAGTTATGAAAAAATTCCTCTAATGATGATGACGAGGCTCTCTATCCCTGAGCAATTAACCCAGATTGAAAGATTTTTTGACAGCTTGAGTTAACTTCCCGCCCCTGTCTCTCGGTTGCAGGGTTTCAAAATAACACTCAACTCACAACAAGCCAGTCTTTCTCAGTGTGCTCATTAGTAAGCTCTGTCTCTCACTGTTTTCGCTACAACAATCCAGACAGCAGCATTTACTGTTTCAAACCTGGCTGTTTTTTTTTCTTTGTTAATATAACTAAAATGTGCAGACATAACTGCCTTTGGATCAAACGTAGCATTAGGACACAGTTTACATGGTTACATGGTTGATGAAATGCTTTTCTGTTATTGGTCTTTTTATCAGACACCCATCCTCTTCCATTTAATTCCTCTCTTCTTGTCAGTCGCTCTCACCTTTCTGTTCTCCCTTTCCTTTTTTCCAGCTCCTCTATTTCTCTTGTTTTAAAATCCCATCCTTGCATCGATTTTCTTCCTCTCCTCTTTCTCCTGTGGGATTTTTCTTCTCTTCTTGTGAGAGACCATTTTGTTCAACAGTTGCCACACACAGCAGTTCTGCAGTTTGAGCTGAGGCTCTGGGGAAACGGTGTCAGATGGAGGAAATAAAGGAGGCAAAATCACTGCAAGGTTGCTGATTAGAAGTCATGTATTTCCTTCTTTTTCCCTGCATCGCTTTGAATTGATCGTGATTTTGATCTCTTCATATTCAGGAGTGAAAAACTATTACTTCTCCTATATATACCTGTATTGTACATTTGATGAATCTTAAAAAAATACCATAGCCTGCTCTCCAAACATGGCTGAAATTGGATTGTGATTGGACTGCATTGGATTGTTGAAATATAGGCCTTTGGTTTTGAATCTTCTATATAATGCATATATCATAATTCAAGCTTTATTACTCAAGCTATCTATGCATTTATATGCTCTAACTGCAAAGCTGTTATGCCACAGTTAATATATTATCATGCAGTTGCATGTGCCAGGTTTCTGCGAATTACAGTATCCCAGAGTCCCTGGAGGAGTTTTTAAAGTTATTGTAATTGGTATTGGATTTCAGGTTAATCAAGCTCATGTTTTTTTAAAGCACTAAAATTGCCCTTCCAGCACTTTTTTAAGAGATTGGACTCCGATTGCAGATGCAATTTCATTACTTGTTGTTACTGGAAGGCAATAATTGATGTAATGCTCTGCTTCAGTTCTTAAACTCTGTGTTTGAACTCTGTCACATATTTATTGCTTCATTTGAGTCAACCTGGAAGGTGTTGTTCAACCGGATAACAAATTTAATTAAGTACAGATATTTAGTCTTGCAGGTTTTGCCAACTGATGATAAGAGTTAAGTTGGGGACACACTACACAACTTTCACGGTCTTTACAGATTTTATAAACACTAGGAGTACATACTAACAGACTGGTTTCAGCAGATATTTTGTGTGACAACTGAAAGATTGAGGATCACACACTTAACAACTGCGCCTGATGAGGGATCACAGACTACATGACTCAAAAAATTCAGACCTGTTTGACTGCAACTGAGGTCGGGTCGGGTCTGTTTCCTTCACACACTTGCAGATTTGCATCTTCACCCCTCATACACTAACAGATTTTTGTGCCAACTAGCCATGCCGACTGTCTGCCGACTCATACTCATATTCATTTGCTCCCTGCAGACAGTAAAAACAGGTATGTAACTAGAGGCTAGCTGTTGACAAGTTTCTATTGAAACATAGCTCAGCTTTTAGAAAATTAGCTTGCGTGGCGATGTTTGTGTTAGCTTATTTGGGAATCACCTGAATGTGTGTTCTGAGATGTCTTCTTCTGGGGATTTGACACAGTCAGCTCCTGAATAGGCTACATATTTTTCTCTGTTTCAGTTAAAGTCATGTATTTTCTTTCTAGGTCAGTCCCTCTCAGTTCTGTCATCTTTTCATCATATAAACTCAGCTGTGTGTGTGCATTCCTCTACAGTCCTGCCACTGTTTTTCAGCTATGTTCAGGAATGTTCAGGAAAATGTAGTGTTTGTGGACACTACTGCAGTACCCAATCAATAAAAGACTATTTGATTTATAAAATAGTGACATTTCAGGAATTACAGGAAACCTTGCAGTCCATCCATTGGCGACCATGACCACCCCCCACTCACTGGCTCACCTCCGCACCAACCCAGCCAGCAGCCGTGCTCCCACACTCCAGTTAGTTCTCCCAATGAGACCTTCCTTCAAAAATCTTGGAGTGGACTGTAGTCTGCAGAGAGCCTTGAAAGATAGAGGAATCCATTACCATCACTCCGATAATAAGGCAAAATTGTTCAAGCTCCTCATCAGCTCCCCGTTCACATGCCTCCACCAACCAAAACAAACCTCCGCCATGTAGAGATCCCTGCAGCGGGAGCTCAATCAATCAGCAGAAAAACAGCACCTCCTCTCGCCTTGGACCCAAACGGCACTGGGATGCCAGGTCCACAGTAATTTATCCCCCCTCCACCTCAGCAGTCCTTTCCTATCTCCATTACAGGCATTTGTAACAGCTCTGAGTAGCCTGTTTCCCTACGTTCAGTTGCCTCCATCCAACAATCTTCTACTTTCACTCTTTGCACTGGGATGCCACCTTCTCTCTCCTCTAATCCTTGTCTTCACCCATCTCTGCTAATATTCCTGGCACCGGGATGCCACCCTCTCTCTCCACTAATTCTTCTCTTTACCCATCTTCTGCTCCTATTCCTGGCACCGGGATGCCATCTCATTCTTCTATCCCCTCCTTTGAGCAATTTCATGTCACTGGCACTGATATGCCTGGATTTCTCCATTCCGTCCCACCTACTCAGCTACTAGTTTCATGGGCAACCACCTTCAACTCACTTTTTCAACCCTGCAGACAGACTGCACCCACTCCAACTTTCTTGGTCATCCAACCCCCCCTCCAGCTGAACCTCATCCAATTTTCCTTGATGACAGCCATGCCTCCCACCCACATACCATACCCAAAACTCTCTCCAGTCTCCATGACATTACGGCACCAAATAATTGCCGGTAAATATGTAAATTTAGCTGAGCTCATTCTTCCCACCCTCAACCAACCAGCCCCACCTAGAGTGATCGACAGCCAGGCAGGCCACATTGTCATGCGTGCCTTTGGAATGTCCCATCATATACCAAAGAGCTCACCTTACTTGAGTTTGCATATGCTTTTTCCCTCTACAGAGACATCCTCTGCTCCTCTTTCCCAGCATGTTGTCAAGAACTGGACACATACTTATCAATCATTCTTGAACTAGCCCTTCATTTTGGCGCAACCGGGTTTTACCAATATAAGATTCTATTCAGCTCTGAAACCGCTGCTCGCCTTCAACAATTCAACCAAGGCACCCACTAGGGTCACATTGACCAAGAACTCATTCAGCTCTTTCCTGCAGTTTCGCTTCAAGCTACCACATGCACCTTACCAGCCCATGGCCTCACTTATCCTTGTAACCGTCCTTCCACCTTCACCTGCTTGTCATTTGTGCTCCCATCCAAACATATAGCACCAGGCCCTGCCTCAGGGCGTGGATAAGAGAGGTAGACCCGTCATGCACCAAGGAGGTCGAACCATCTGTAACAATTTTAATGACTCCGGATGAAACATGTCCCAATGCAGATTCCTGCACACCCACCTGCTCCTTTTTTGGTGGCGGCCCTCCCACTCCACTTGCCCCCACGACCCAACGAAATTGTGACCTGCTGCCTCAACCCGCATAAACATCCCTGCATTAAAGGACACAAAAATCACCCAGATCCAACTTTCATCAGTTTCCTCATTAACGGTTTTACGGAGGGCTTCCACCCAGGAATCACTGCAGAACCATCAACATCTTTCAGATGCAAGAACAATTTTAACATCATTCTAACATCATCGTTGATTCTCTTTCCTGTTTCTCTCTCCAGACATTGAGAGCCTTGGCCCCTCACTCAGAAGCACATCCAACCCTGGTTCCTCCATTTTCAGAGATGACACTGGACATCTAAATCCCTCCATTGTCAAGGTAATCAACATTTCACAACATGCAATCTTAAACAGCCTTGCCCCTAGCACTCTCTCAACTTACTGGACAGCCTGGATTTCTTTTCGCTCCTTCCATTCCAGGTTCAATCTACTTTTCCTATCTTGTTCTACTTCGTCCACCTGTCCTTATCAATCAAAAGCCCTGCCATCAAGGTTTACCTCAGTGGCATCAATCTCTTTGCCAAATTACTCCCCAGTTCTCCTTCCACTCTGTCTCAATTGCCGTTACTACTTAAAGGCTTCCAACGTCAAGCACCTCCATCAGCACCATGGCATCTCCCATTAACCTCCGATCTCCTCTCCCGTTGCATCACCATGATCTGTTCCAAATTCATGTCCAATCACCTAGCATGCACACTAGAATCAATGTTTCTCCTCGCTTTCTTCGGTTTCCTACGATGCTCCAAGTTTATGCCATCTTCATCCAAATTCTATCAAAGTTGCCACCCATGCCTGTCCAATCTTTTACATTTCAGAAGAATTTCAAGCATTTTCACTTAAGCAAAGCACAACCAACCAAACTGGCAATCCAATAGCCATATTTTATTTCAAATTAAATTCACACCTAAGTCCTCACAAGACATGAACTCAATATCTGCAATACAGAAATTCACAGAATGCAGCCCCTAACAACCTTTTGTTCATCACTAAATTCAGCCACACCATCACCAGATCTTGGTTCTTATCCCACCTTCGCCAGATCCTTGCCATGTCTGGAATTTCCCCAGACTACTTCTCCAGCCACTCCTTCCATATCGCAGCAGCAACATCGGCCTCAAGCAGAGGTGTCCCAGACCATCTGATTAAGGGCATGGGTCGCTGGTCATCACAAGCATACCAGCTCTACATCCACCATAACCTCCAAGATCTGTGCAATGCCCAATCTTCACTCCATCCTTAAGGGGAGCGTTTTTGGGGATTTGCTGAGCCCGGGAACTGCAGCAGACCCATAACTCCCCTTCCTGTCAAGTGCTATAAATGCCTACCTGCCCTACACACCTGTTTGTTCTCACTTCTGTGCCCCACCTGCCCTCCCTCTGTCTGTCATCCTTTTAGGTACCATGGGGATCTGCTGAACCTAGTCTAGAGAGTCCAGAGTATTTTTAGCATTTGTTGTTTCCTCTGACCTGCTGAAGTAGAAGTATGAAGTATTTCAGAAAGTGATTACCTGCAACCTATTCACTAGAACCAAAAATGCATTTCACATCAACCTTAGAACCTAGATACAATATCAATGTGTTCAGTGTTTCAATCACTCAAAGCACTTTCTGCCAAAATTGATTTATAAACTCATGTGAATGGTATTTTTTCAGCTCATTAAACTTTTTATAGCTGAGTTACTGCACTGAAAGCACTTGCTTAGTTTTAGGGAAAGATACAAAAGTAAGGTTTAATCCAAAATCAAAAATAACTAATTTTTTACTCATAATTTATTAACTATTAAACCACCCCTAAACTAACTAACTAACTAACTAAACTAAAGCACTTTGTCTAAACCTAAACTCTCTTGTGGCAGTGTCCTGGATTTTGTATTAAATTCAATTAAATTAAATTACATTAAACATATACATACATGTGGTTAGCAGAAACAAGCTACTTAAAGCTGCAGAAGGCAGAAATCCTACCTCGCTGAAAATACCTGTGATTAACCATTTATGCCAAAAATAGGTCAAGAGGAGGTGCAGAAGTCTTGTTTCCTGTCATAGGCACAAAAGCATGCACAAACGTTACATATTGTACCTTTAAATGATTTTCAGGGATTAAGGATGGAGGCACATGGTTAAACTTTTCATCAGTGGCCAGGTCATTTTCTGTTGTTCAGTATGTTATTTGCTCAGGGTGCAGCTCCTGTGATAACAAGCCATCACTTACATGCCTATATAACGTGATTACACCTGCTCTCTGTCATACAGCTACTAAAGCTTTACTGTACATGTGGCATTTGAGCCATGTGTCATTAAAACGACGTGTATGACCTATTTCTGGAGCCAAGTCACCCCCCTGAGGTGTGCAGTGGAAAGGAGGAACAGGCATTTACTCAGCATGCCTATCCTCTGACAAACCCACAAGGTCGACTCCTGAGGCAAGGACAGAAATTTGACACTGGAACACTGGAAAAGAAAATGGGAAAAAAAATTGTTGAGTTTTTGTTTTTGTGTTCACATTCACAGAAGGTCAGGGTTTCTTTTTTTAGGTTTTGCTTTATTCTGGTAATATAGCCATTCGGAGATGAAGTATTTCACTTGACTACACTCAGTCTGCTTTCTGTTTGACCTCCACTTTTAATAGAGACTTAACGAACCAGCCACCGTGCTCATCCATAAATAATTGAGGGCTTCCAGCTGTACTGACTGAGATCGTGGAGCGTGACTGGGAGGAGGCAGAATTACTCAGTATCCATTGCTCTGATCTTCAGGGCACAGGTCCATAATGAACAAATTAGCAAGATTAAATGTGTTGAGGTGTTTTTAATTTCACAGAAATTAAAACACCTTGGCATCATGCTTTAAATAAGAATATTTCAATAATTCCTTGGGCTTGATCCAGGGATTGCATCTCTCTTAACCTCACATTGATAGAATTTTAACTATAAATCTGAGATAAAGCAGCTGCTGCTTGAGAAATAACAGAAACAAGGATTTTTTTGCCCTCTGATGATCTGCAAGGCTCAATCCTTTAAGGCTGATACAGATCACTTCTCTACAATCAAGCCCCTTGGTCTGTGTTTGGAGCCCTGCATTTTATTGCTGGTTTTATAACTGTGCCTTGACATTGCAGACACAGACACACATACAGTTACATAATGCAAACTGTTTTCTATGTGTTCTGTTGTAGTTTTCTTTTCTCCTCAGCATCCAGTTTGTCACATCAAAACAAATCATTGGTGAATTTATAGCTTATCCATGGAATACATATGTTCCATGGATAACCACATAATACATATGTATATGTTTTGTTAGAAGAAATGTATTGTGACAGAGGGGCAGATCTTATAAGATTTTTTCTTCTTTCTACTTTTCATTTTTTTTATGTTTGTATAATTTATTTTATTGTTTTGTAAAGTATGAAATAAATCTATTAATAAAAGAATAATAAATACATTTGGCACAGTTGCATTATGGCACATTCTATACCAACAGGTTTTGTAATCATTGGCAGTGCAAATATTCTTTCATCTTTGATTAGAAGTCACATTATTATTATCTTCTATTTTCAGTGTGTATAATATATTCCCTCTTTTTGCAGTACACGCTTCTCCCAAATGTTATGTTTTTCACTGAGAAAAGCCACTCCTGTTTCCGCTCTTTAAAAATGTGACAGATTCATGTCACAGGACCCCATGAGAGTTGTATGATGAAGTAGCTGGTAGCTGAGTTAGGTTAACTGCACTCAACGTCTCTGTGCTAATTAACTTGTGCACATGACTCATGTATTCATGTACTAAGTGAGGCACATGATCCATTTTTGTTTTTTAAATCCACCTTTGTTTTCTGCAGTCCTTTTTCTTTTTCTTGTGCACATGTGCTGCTTCCATTCCTGTTGACAGTTTCCACTTCTTTTTTCTCAATCCTTTTTTTTTCTTACAAATTTTAAGTTTCTGGAAACCAAGTGACTGATCTGAGATGTCAAAACTGCTGCACAGCCTGGAGCTGCTCTATTGACGACATACAATAGAGGGAGCCTTAGTCACCCAATCCATTAAATGTTTCACTGAAATTTAATCCAAATCCAAATGAGCTTTGAGGCTATTTTTTCCTTCCCAGAAAATGTGTCATTATCTCCATGAAAGTGGAGGACACTGGATAGTATATGCAATCACCACGTTCATGTTTCCCGATATATTTTCTACAGAAGCATCATATCAGTGTGACAGTTATATACTGTAGTTGAGGGACTTTTTTCTTCAGAGTGACTATATTTAATGGATTCTCATTAACAGTGTCCTTAGGCATTAAAGTCAAACAGATACTAAAACTGAGTTGAGTTAAACTAACTGGTTCAGGCCTGAAGGCACATTTAGAACAAAACTGAAGCTCAGGAATCACAGAACTGTCCTTTATTGGCTCACTTTTCAAGGATGATTTTTTACGTTAGACCCTTGTAGGCTCTCCCACGGCTGAGCCAGACTACCACGCATGTATTATACAGAAGCCTGGAGGCAAAGCAGTTCAGATCGATCCGAGAAGTAAACAAGTCAAGACGAAAGCGTTGATGAAGCAGACATTGATCTGACTAATCCCACGAGTCTGAGGAAATGCATCCACATCCATTGTTTTTCAAGTGCTTTTATTTCATTCCCCTGAAATGAGTCAAGTGTCAATTTGCACACTCAGCAGAAGGTAAATTTAAATTTGTATTTCCGAGTATTTAACCCAAATTCTAATGGATATTATTCTATATCTACTGATCTGTGTTTCAAATCTGACACAATGAGCAGTTTGCCCTCCAGACCTGTAGATCACAGGCTCTGCAACCAAACTAGTTACACAAATACTATTAATATGTGTAGAAAATACTAAAATATATTGTTTTATTGTTGTAAATATGATAATTTTGGGGATAAAATATCTATTTTCTGTCTATTTTTTTCCCGGTAATGTGGTGGTTATCTGGAAACACCTCATCAGTTATAAATTGTAATTCTGAATGAATGTTTGAAGCAGCACATAGTCAATATTTTATGGACTGAAAAAAATACTAATTTGGAAGTGCAATCTTCCCTAAACCATTATAATGAGAAAAAAAGAACTATGCAATAATAGCAGGCATGCGCGATTTGTTGAAAATGTTATTGCTATTATTGTGGACAATATTGTGATTGTGATTTGAGTCTACTTGCTTTGGTTATCACAAAAAATGCATACATTACTGATAACTGTGGTGCCCGCCATAATCTCATAACAAAACAAAACCAGCAGAGTAACAACGTGACAATGTGTGTCTCTATCACACAGACCTTCATTTTGGACAGAGAGTAGATCATTTCTTCATTCAAACACTATTTGTGTTCAGGCGGGGGTCGTCTTTCACCCTGCGCTTCACACCAGCAATTACTGCCGTGTCACTGTTTTGCTAATCCAACATAAAAAAAACACATTACATGGTTAACTGAGTGGTAAATATGATAGGGGGCACCCCTGCTACTCTCTGCTTGCATTTTTTTGTTTCTCTCCACTTAATCTATCTAATTAAGTAAATCTTTAAAAAACATGATAGAGCAAGAACATAACATGGTGTAACAGTTTAGCTAATGTCCTCAACAACTCACTGATCATGTTGCTAATAAAGAAACTGGCACTTAGCACAGCAGCTGAATGTGATCTGAACATTTTAGAATAATTTTAAGTCATGGCTTTATAGTGTCAACAAAAATACAAACTCCTGCAAATCCCTTTGTCACTATTACTGGACTTAAATAAACTTGCAACCAACATACTCTGACTCTGCCCAGTCAAAAAAAAGCCCCACACTAATTTGTTGGACCGCCTTTACCTTTGATTACACATTCACCATGGCATCGTTTCAATAAGCTTATGCAATGTCACAACATTTATTTACCTGACCACCTGAAGCAACTTAACCCAATTTCAGTAATTTCTGCATCTCTTCAGTTGTTTTCTTTGCTTGATGCAGGTCAATAATTTGCCTTCTGAAACAGTCACATCTTTTCCACAACCACAGGATATGTATCTGACACGGTTTAAGAAATGAGAAGCTACTCACTGCATCAGTTAGGATTCAATAACTTTTTGCCAGTTGAAACAAATTAATCACTGCAGTAATTATGTAATCAAGGCTCTTACCTATTTGATTAGTTAAATCCAGGTGGAGACTGTTTCTTTGGCCAGACAGTGTAATGCTCTCTGTATCTTATTAATATAAGAGAAAAGAGAGAAAATTATTGAAATGTTTAAAAACAATGTTCCTCAAAGAAAGATAGGAAGGAAATGAAAGGAAAGGATTTGGATATTTCAGCATCTACGATGTATTTCAGTGTGTAACAAGGTAAGGGTTCAAATCTAAGCTGAACACTGTGATCTCTGATCCCTCAGACAGCACTACATCAAGAACCATCATTCATCTAGGCTGATAGAACCCCATGGATCAGGGTTACTGTGACAAACCTTTGTCAAGCTCTACAATACAGAGTTACTTCCATTGTCATTTAATTATTTTAACTCATTAGTCCTAAATGGCTCCTGTCCCAACTTTTTCTTGAATGTGTTGCAGCGTGAATGTCAGGAATGGATGTATTTTATATTTACAGATACCAACAGTTTACCAGACAAAACGTGATGTATGTTTTGCTCATACTGTTTACAGTTAGAAATACAAGTCAAAGTAAATTTTAATATCACTGCATTTCTTTCTAATTTGCATTTTCCATACCTTCCCAACTTTTTCTTATTTGGGGTTGTATTTCACTGAATATTAACCACAGGGAGATGGGGGACAGGGATACCATAACTAATTGTATTGTTTCAATCAAATGTATCTTATATTGCCTATAATGATAATGGTGCCTGGTGTAGTTGTGATTTATCTTAAATTGAAATAATGAATCATCATTAGGCTATTTTGGATGTGTGCAGGCCCTGCGCACAGTGTGTGGTGCATGTAATAGTAGTGGTGGCACTGGGCTAATTCTAATATTTCTAGACTTTTTTTTTTTTTTTTTAATTTCGACTTTCAAACTGTTTCATACCTGCATGTTAAACACCTTTGATTACTGCATTTCATCTTTCACCGGTATGAATGTGGTGAAAGTGTTTTGAGGTTTACTTTTAAAATTGTAATGTATTGTAATGAATTAATCTTTGTTTTACATTATTATGGCATGTAATAGTGTCATTGGATGACACAGCTGAAGTAAACTTGTTGAAATGTAAGTTATAATTAAATGGAAATGGAGCAGTGTAAGCAAAATGATGAACCTATTATTTTTTAAAGCATAAAGTTAGAGTGAATCCCAATAAACAAAGATAAATTACAGAATGAATTTATAGTTTTACAGCAGAACCTTTTGTTTTCAATGAGTTTGTTGCCTTGCATCTAATTAATAATGTTGAATAAAAATGGCACCAGAAAAACCTCTCTTTAAACTTTCTCTGTTTTTCCCAGCACAAAATGAGTGGAAAATATAGAACAAAATAACAGTAACCTAAAATTACTCTTCAATTGAACATGCAACTTGATTGCAAGTCAACTCCATCCTCATGTATTTTTTGAACAGATAGTCTACAATGTGTGCATAGCCTACTGTGGTGGACATCTACTTTTGTGTTTTGTTTTGCTTTTGAGAAATTACTGATGCCTTTAAAATGTAATTTCTCCAATGAGAGCACTGCCTCGTGTCACCTGTTAAATACAGTTAAAAACAACATCAATAAATGTTGACATGAACTACAGGACACAGGATGAGTTATAATAATACCAATCTAAGCATTTCAGAGACATTTTTGCTAAAATTAATATGTTTAATATTATGTTTAAATAGCTCCTCTTTTCCAAGTAATTTTAGGTGGGGCAGTGCCCCCACACCCCCTATGGACCAGCCACCACCCCCTAAATCTTACACACAGGACATTAAAGTAAAAAATAAAACAAATATTTCTTCAGCAAAGTCACTTCATCTTATAACGTTCATTGTTTATTGTTAAATTTAATCTCACATTAAATGAACATGAAAATATATGTAACTTCTAACACTCCCCCCTGTCTTTTGATGTATTACTAATTCATGAGAGTAAATGAAGGGGAACGTGTATTCTATGTGGGTGGACGGATTACAAGTTTCTCCTGCCATTTTCTTTTAACTCTTACTCAACTGGCACAATACTGAAGGATTGTAAGACTCCTCATAAGAACATTATGTAGCTTACAAAAAACATCTCATCTTACTATGGGTTTGACCCTTTTCTTTTATTATTTCCAGCCTTCCTTCTGTTTCAGGTTTAGTACAGAGGGAGTGTTTGGTTGTATTTGCTGCAGAATAACACTGATAATGAGCACTTAACTTTGATAATATTTGAATATATATTAACATGACACCAGCTGCCAGCAGACAAAGAGCGAGATATTAGAAAATTTGAAAAATAAAATCAATGTTTGGGCCATGACCTCTAATTTAGAGGCTTTTATCTCTTCTACAGTAGATCTATAACAGAATAATAAGAGTCTGTTATATATTTTCATTCTCAAAAAATCCTATGTGAACCAAACCAAGATAAATCAAAACCCTTACAGTTAAAGCACTCAAATGCTGCATGGGCTACTGTCAATAAGAAGTGACCTGTTTTCTCTCTAGTATAAAATAAATCAAATCAAGATATGTCTAAAGACAGTATAACACAATCATAATTTTCTTAAATCAACCACTGAAGTCAGCAGTTTCCATTTCAGCTTTACAGATTACACAAAGTAATACTGCCTGAGTGTTTCTATTTGAGATTTATTGATTCTTCCAAAAATTACTGGGTTTTGTTGTCCCTCTAAGTGGCCTTGAATTTTGGCCCCTTTTAATAATTTTTTTTTTTCCTGCCTCATAGCACATTTATTCTTTTTAAACATATTTGAGCCATATTATTTACATTGCTTAACTTTGGTGGGTGATATTCGATTTAAAATTGAATGCTTGAAATGCAGATGTGTTGTTTGACGCTGCTGTTTATTCTGATGTTGCCACTGTAAAGTGAGAAAGCATATTTATAAGTTAATATGGTTTACAATCATTGTTTCATAATAGTCCTTTTTTAGACTTCTTTGATTTCTTTTAATATAGATTGTCTCACTACTAAAGCTGTAGTGGGCCAGCATGGTGGTCCAGTGGTCAGCACTGTCACCTCACACCAAGAAGGTCCTTGGTTCAAACCCAGTGCCCTCTGGGGGCCCCTCTGTGTGGAGATGCCCTGCAGTGAACAGTGACAGAAACCAGTTGCATAGTGAAGTACTGATGCTCAGGTCATTGAGCTTGGATGATAAGCTTGGTTGGGAGGTGTTGACCTTCTTGGTCTATGTAGGTGTCCAGGCTGGGAGGTAAGCAAGCCTTCAGCCAGGTCATAGGCAGTCTCTCCAGGCTCTTTGTAATGTTCTCACTGCCGGCCAACTACATTTGATAAGGGGGAATTGACATTATGGATAATGAGAGGTTGTCAGACTGTCCAATATGAGGGAGAATAATGGCTTTGTAGGCCAACCATGTTGGTGTATAAATGGTCCAGTATGTTATCTCCTCTGGTTGAACCTAGAGAGCAAAGTTCCCAGGTTGGGTTGGTTGAGTCACCATTTATTAGTGAGTTACTAATATTTGGATTTGGCAAAATGGAACCTTATTGTGTAAAATATACCACCATTTACTAATGAATTATTAACATTTAAGATACCAAGCAAGTTCAGGTGGCATCAGTAAGAACACATACAAAGCAGTCTTTCTTTTAATCTTTCTTTATTCATCCAGAGTGTGTGTGTTCAGTGGTGAGAAATAACAAAGAACCTTATGACTATTTTAACAGCCAAAGCTGTCATGGTACTTATTACACAAGAGTAGGCCTCACATGTTTAGCTTAGAGTTATAAAGCATTGCTAGCACAAGTTAGCAGAATAAAGCAATGTTACCAAATTGACCTTTATAAAGGTACCCATATTGTAAAGTGGCACCAACACATAAATATGTGTGCACATAGCATTCCACTAGCCATTTCATGGGGACTTTTAAACAACAATAATATTTTAACTTAACAAGAGTTCATAAATCAGTATTAGAATAACCCTGATTTTCAATCACAGCTTTCATGTATCTTGGCATGCTGTCCCCCAGCCTTTCACATTGCTGTTGGGTACTTAATGCCACTCCTGATGCAAAACTGCAAGCAGCTTGGCTTTGTTTGATGGCTCTTGACCATCCATCTTCCTCTTGATCACATCCAGAGGTTGTCAGTGGGGTTCGGGTCTGGAGTCATATTTGGGGTTGTCTCAGTTCTTTCCTGAGCTGAGTAGTCTAAAGATTAGTGCTTGCATAACAGTTATGAGTATGTTAGGATGCTTGCTGTATGTACCATTTGACTCAATGCAGTGCTGTGTCCATAAATCCTCAAAGAGCTGGTAGCTCTGTGGTAAATATTTATACCAGTGCAAATATCCATATATCTATATATTATAAGACATTTCAGATGTAAATTGTACAGTATGTATATATTTGAGTCTTGCTGTCTAAAGAGAAAAATATGAGAAAGAAGCAAGTGTGTTGTTCTGCTGCTGTTACACTGGACATTTTTGCTGTCTGAATAAATCAACAGTGGTGGACCACTGGATCAATGAATGGATCAATTCAGTGTGGGCTTATTATCCAGCATGAACTTTATCCACTACAATTCAAATACAGATTGATTCACAGATTCTAAAGCATGTCTCTCAAAACACAAAATGATTCATTAAGACACAAATTTTCTGGTTTTGTACTGACCTTTTTTTGTAAATTTGATCCATTTGCCTGCATTCCATTTAAACATCACAAAACCCAGATGTTTTATTTCCTTCCTCTGGGGTTTACATAACTATAGAATAGCAAGGACCCTTGTCCAGTGTGTAACAGTTAACAACATCTCTGAGGAAAAACATACTATGAAAAGCAATTAGACCGTCTGCCTGAATCTACACTTAGACAGCCAATAGTTTGACACGAGTTTCAGTTTTTCTTATTAGTTTCCACCCCTTGTACCAGTCTAGATAGATTTCCCTCAGTTGTATGCTTTTAAAGAATCCCAATGCAGAGGACACTCTTGTTTCACATTATGTTTATGGTGGTAGACTATCCTTTGAAGTTGTCTCAGAGCTGGTCCAAGAGGATATGCACTACTGCCTACGAGCTTGGCAGCCACATCAGAGGCAGTGGGACGGGACATTTTGTTGTTTATGTTTTTATCATTTCATGGTTACAGTGTACACAGTCACTTTAGCAGCCAGTTGAGCAGCCTGTGGGTAGAACCAAGCCCACGGAGGTAGCAGATTTGAAAGGAAGTCTAATGTCATCTCTATCTCATTAAATGCACATTACAGCCCACCATCCCCCTGCACCACCCACTCAGCTACTGTACCCTGCCTGCTTCTCTCTGGTGGAATAACTCAACATGCAAAAGCATTTATTCCTACACTGATATATGGACACTGGTGAGAGAAATGATGGCTCGGGAAAAATTAGGAAATTCCTCCTCCTGTGGTCTGAGGCAACAAAAGCTTATGTACAGTGAGTAGAAGTTGCACAGAACTTGGTAGGTATAAGCTTATTAAATACAAGACTTTGCTGTTTTTCTCTGGTTTATTTCACTGTAAATTTAATATATTTGTATTTTTAAGGAATATAAAGATCAATCACAGTTAGCAACTCTTGTACTATTGTCTGACATTTGATAGACTAAAATTGTACTTTACCACATATTTGGCTTGTAATCACAAATCTTTGTTTCCTTATTACAGACTGCATATGTGTAAAGAGCCTTTAGGTGTCACATTCCCAAATAATCAATCAGTCAATCAATTTTTATTGTCCGAAGAGGGTAAATTGTGTCGGAAATTGCAGCCGGGTAATGAACTAATAAAACCATAACAAAAAAAATTAAGCAGTGAACAAAATGATACAAACAGTACACCAACAACACTTTCCTTCCTCACTTTCAAAGAGGACAAAGGAGGAGCCTCCTCACAAACCTTTTCAAATTCTCCTATGTCTACAACCTAAATGGCACTAAACATTCAATTGCTCAAAAAATGCTAAAACAAATATAAAAATATGATGTATAATGTATGTCAGTATTTGATGTTTAAAATATTGCTTAAGTTGAACATACATTGCACACTGGCATTAGTTCCACATGAAAAATTACATTTAAATTTTGATTGATATTTACATCTTGCTTGTCCAGAATTTTAATAGCTTTTTAAATAAGCCATTCAAATTATGAGACAGTGAGATCATCGAGAAAAATAAAGCAGGCCAAGTAATAGAAATAGCCAGAAAGTGAGAGGCAATGAGCAGGACTGAGGATATGAAGGAGGGAGAGATGAATTATAGCCTCCTCCTGGAATCAATAATCTTGCGAATCACAGCCCTGGTATGCTAGAGGTCTTTTTCTTACCAGAGCAAAGAGGGTGACAGATGTAAAGAGCACAGCCTCTCGATTTATGAGGCACCCAGACAGAGCAGAGAGAAGAGAGATCTAGGGGTAATCCTTGCCATGTCTGACGAAGCAGAGGGACAAGAAACGCAAACAGAACAAAGACAAAGACAGGATAAACCTTAGGCCAGTAAAACAGAACATTTTTCTCCTGTTTGTCAGCCTTTTTAAATAAAGTCTGTCTCATTTCCACTTCATTGCCATTTGTTTGGCAGATGTCTTCGCTTTTTGTACAAGTACAAATGGCAGTAAAAACAAAGGGTCTCTTTAATACACTGAATTAGGTTCTGCATGGTCTTTCACTCCAGTCATGCTTGTAGCTTCCTTATAGCTCTCCAATACATATTTAACCACATTCTAGTATAGAAAGAACATAGATTGCTGAGTGCCTGAGCTCAGTGGTAGCTGAGATAATATAATCCCATCTGACAGGTGTGAAAGTTAGTACCTTTCACCTTACACCTGGTACTGGCAGAAGTTATCCAGACTGAAATAGATGATCACATCCATCATCCTTCCTTCAGGGTAATTAGGGGAAATTAGCACAAAAACATTTTTTGTTAATTGAAGTAAATATAAAATATGGAAACCTAATACAATGAATAATGCAGTATTCAGGACATGGCATTTGCTGTACATGGAACACATAGATATCTGGTCCTCATATCCTTGTATACATGATAAATACTAGTATCCTGGTTACTCATTACTGCTGCTGTTTGTACAGGCGCCAGTAATGTGTACAACATAATGTGATAATTTAATGTGAGATTTCAGAAACTGCTGCCTAGCTTTAAAATTATTGTGGCTGTAGAAAATGAGACCACTTTGGTTTATAGCAGACTTAGCACTATTAACTGCCAGCACCGCATTGTGGATTTGTCTTAAGCAATGCGAGACGAGAGACACAGGTGAACATGTCCTCCAGCTGTTATTCTGTCATTGTCACCATGTAGGACAAGGAGGTGGATGAAGATACACAGCTGTGACTGATGGCAGAGGGTCGTTACGATGGAGTTCAGTGACTGGTTTTAATTTTAATCCACATAGTAAGGTTTCTGTGTTGTTTTCCACTGTGACCAGGGCTCTGTTTCACAAAGCAGGTTTAGTGTAAACTCTGAGTAAGTTATCCCTGAAATGAGGGAAACTCAAAATTTTCAGTTCCACGAAGCGAGTTCTGTTTAACTCTGAGTCAGTTACTGCAGCAACTTACTCTGTGAACCTAACCTGGTCACTGGAAGGTTTTCTTCCACAAACCTTGAGTTTCTGCAGGTCTCCTCCCTCCTGCTGTCTGAATGGAGCTCTCTGATTGGCCTCTTGATATCACCTTATATCCAAAGTGGGGATACATCCATCATCCACACATTCACTAATAGAGGGAGTTTAACAGAGGGTGATCACATTCACTTTTCAGTAGCACAGAGATGTAAAGTGATGTGACTCTTATGTTTAGAGTTAGATGTTGATTCTACAGTGGTTCAGTCTCTGGTCTCGGACAGCTATGTAACCCGAGGCATCTGCTGATTTACAACTGGTCACTTTGCCTCTGGATTCAGAGTAATGCCGATGGAAATAAACTAAATGTTGTTGTGATCAGAGTGTGTAAGGAATTACCAAATTACTGACAGTGTCTCATTCTAAAAAATACGCTAATAATAAAGTATTATTATACGCTGCAATGATTAATTTGAACTCAAGCGGCAAGGAACTCAGCTCCAAAATGATGCCAATGCAGAATTAACTAAACTTAAAGTTAAGTTAGCTAGGCAGGGGCATTGCAAATTTGCTTAGGCTACAAATGCTTTAGTCTGTGGCAATAATCTATGCCATACTCCTTAAATAAACACTAAATAAAAAAATGACAGCTTGTTCGCCTACCAAGTTGGATCTTTGGAGTTTTGGTTTATTTAATAAAACATTTTTTTTTCCTGACAGACAGCTCCACTGTAATTGTGGTTAATAGGTTCCACTAACAAGTCTGTAAAACCACTTTGTCAAGCAATGTTTGATGAAGTTTACCATTTCACTGAGTCAGTAAACTAGCGCTTAGCATTAGCTCACCTTTGACCCCTTGGGCTCCTGTAGTTTCGCCCCTTTTGTCCAAATATGGTCACATCCAACTCCAATAAGCCAACATGGCAACAGCTAAATCGCAAAATACTGGCTTCAAAACAGCAGTTCAGAAACTAATGGGTGACGTCACGGTTCCTCTGTCCACTAATATATACAGTCTATGTTTGTACTGTGCTCTGTCCTTATGTTGACAGATTACACTCAGCGCTGAATAAAATCTGACCATTTTCATTCTTTTTGACAAGTGGATTTTTTTAAATAGGCTAAGTCAGCAAGTGTTGTAGTTTGTTACTGTAGTATGTTTAGATTTGCACTAGGCCAATGCTGCTGATGTGTTCAGGATGAATGAATGACCAGCGTTAAATAAGTTATTAATATGAATATGTAGGTTTTATTTAACTAGACTAAGCATTATTCTCTGAAGCTGTTTTTTGAGACAAATGTTCATATAGTCTGTAAACGCATGCATATATTTTTGAACATATTTCTACCTTCATTGAACTCACATAATGGCTCTGCCTTTTGTTTACCCGTTGCCGTGGTGAATCATGTCTCTTAGTTCCATCAAAGATTCTAGAACTAAAGAATATTTTATATATTTATATATATGATATGTCTCACTTCACAGGTAGGTCTGCTACTCTGAAAATGACAAATCAGATTTAAAATAAGTCAGTGTTATTAGTAGCTGTGGCTCCCTAGGAAGACACGAGGATTGTATATTAAATATGCTTGAGTTGGGCATACGTGTTTTTAGCATTCTGTGTGATTTTTAACATCAGTTGTGGATATCACACTTGTATGAATCTGTGGCTGAAACATCTGGATTGCGTTTGTATTAACACAAACTTAATCTGACATCTGGTGTCCTGATGATTAATATAATAATAATAATATAATAATAATTATATAATAATAACAATATCCTTGCTTCAGTTCTAGCAAAGTACCTTTTTTGCATGCTATTCTTATGTTCTTCATACCTGTATCTACACAATATTTACAATGTAAGCTGTAAGTTTGATGTATAAAAGGGGGGGATACGCCCATAGCATGGAGGGAGAAGACAAATTATGTTGGGGATTGCAGTTTTCATTGAAGTATTTTTATTTAATCAAGTACTTTTTCAGATTACTGATCAAATTATTGAAATAAATTATTTCTCCAGTGAATAGTTAAAATTACTATTACTTATTATTACTTATTATGTCTCAGAGGTAAAATTGAAACCACAACAAACAAGGTGACATATGAGTTACTAATTGGCCCAGACAGGAAGGCAACATGTTTACATTTGCTTTTTCACTCTGTTTGAATCAAACATTTATGTATTTTTTGGTGTCTTGTACTTGGAGTCTAAATGGGAAAGAAGTGACACCCAAATCCCAGAAAGCTGGGGCCTTTCAGTGGATGACATCCAGCCCAGGAGACAGAATTTATTGCTTGAGGGACTTAGAATGAGACACATTTAAATGCAAATTCTCTCTTTACATTATTGATTGCTACACTCTCTACACTCATAGCTGCTGTTGCAGTTCCTGTGTAGTTGTGGGACATTGTGACACCCCATTAAGGTTTTTTAAATCAATAACCACAGTATCATTAACTAAAGATCATTTGTCTTTTAGAAACTGCCAGTGCTGAGGAATTAACCTTAATACTGTCTGCAACAAATGGCCGTTTTGTGCCTCAGATCAACAAATTATTGAACTTTTGTTTTCTGTTTCTTCCAAACAGTCTGAAAACCACCCTAAAGAAGAAACTGTCTGGTGATGTGTTCAACCTGTCAGGCATCCCTCTTTCTGGCCGAGATGTCCACCGTGTGGCCTTCTACCTCCAGAGCAGCAGTGATTCAGTGTCAGCTGTAGATCTTAGTTTCACCGAGCTACAGGATGACAGCCTGCGCCTCCTGCTTCCTTTCCTCAGCTCTATGCCCAAACTGACCATACTAGCCATTAATGGTAACCGTCTGACCGCAGCCATCCTAAAAGACCTGACAGACATATTGAAAGATCCTAAGAAGTTTCCCAGTCTGGCATGGGTTGACCTGGGAAACAATGTAGACATCTTCACCGTCCCACAGCCCCTACTTGTAGCCCTGCGGCGCCGCTTTGGTTTACGCAGCAGCCTGCCTACCATTTATGAGTACAGTGAGGTGCAGGCTTTCAGTGGATACACCCCAAACATGGAGACCTCTGTCGAGGAGCCCAGTTTATATGAGGAGGGTGATGCAGAAGAAGATGATCGAGATGAGGACAGGCTGGAGCTTCAAGCCTGGGGCTTTGGAGAAGAAAGCATGTCAAAAAATATGCCGCTTCACTTTTGTGGGAGGTGATTGCCCAGTGCTACAGGCAGCCTCTTATATCCTTATGTATCTGTGCTGTCCTCACCCTAAGTCTAGCCTCATGTCTTACAGTTAGGTGTCATTGTGGCAGACGATGCTTACAGTGACCCAAGCATTACTTTAAAATAAAACATTGATTTAAGAAACTTGGATCAGCTTTGTAGTTCTACTGACAGTAAGAATTTATTTATGGTCCAGTTTAACTTTCATTTATTCAGGGAAATGCTTTCTGTTTTCCAGTGTTTCATGTTTCTGAAGTGTTGTGCTTTCTCTACCTGATTCTTCCCAGCCACATGGTCACTGAACAGCTGGGGGTTAAGTGCCTTTGCATGAGGACACCTGGGTGGGGGGATTAACAGTATTCACATTCTCCATGCACATTTTCCCAGCAGATCATCGGTTATGAACTGCTTTTAGCATGTCAAGCTATTTTGGTCTCACGGTCCAGTTTCTGTGAAAAAATTTAATAAATCAGATTTGATAAACTACATTGACCAGTTTAATTTCGGCTGACTCTTTATCTGTGATATATGTTTCCACACAACCAGAAGTTGTTGTGAGATTGTGTCCTAACCCATTTTCCAAAATGTTGCCATTGTGCATTTCTGCAAACCACTGATACATTTATGAACCAAAAATATTTGAAATCAATATTTCTAGATACATGTATATCAACGTTACAGTGTTTTAACTGTTCGTGCTTTTAGTGTTTTCAGGGAATAGAATGAGACTAAACTAATAACTCTGTCTCTCAGAAACAAAAGCATTATTATAGGGAATAATATATATTTTCCTGTTGATGTTTATAAACATGTTTATAAAGTTGGTCCTTCCTCTCTACTCAATGAACAAGTAGCAGTAAGAGCAGTGGTGGTCAAGTGAGCTACAGAGTGAATGGAGAGAGGAAGTGACATTAGTGAGAACAAATCAATGAATCTGAAAAGTAAAACATTATTTTCTTATTGTTTCACAGTGGTTACGTTCTAATCACTAATAAATACCACTGTACAATCTCTCTACAGTGGTGTGAAGGTGTGCCCACACCACTGTACACAAAGATTGTGATTATAAAAACATTTATGCCTACTCACAGGAGTCAGGATGTGAACTCCACTATCTGGTGACAATTACCTAGATTTTTTACAAATTTTTTACCCATGTTTTTTACTTGAGATTGGTTTTGGTAGTTTTACTCTGTCTTGTCTCAGTTCCAGACAAGGATGATTTTATTTCAAGACCAGTTAAGACCAGACCATTGCTGCTATGTTACTGAATTGTGTGTGCATTGTCTGATTTCTTTGTTAACATTACTGTGATTTGATGTAAATTTCCTGCTTCAAATGCAGCCAATAACTTGACTCATGAGTGCTAATTTTGTATTTGAATGCACAGTTGCAGACCAACTGGCCAACATAATGTTTTACCCAGTCTAACCCCAGTGCTTGGGTTTTTTGGCATCATCTCTTTGTGGCCCGCTCAATCACTCGCTCAAAGTTTCCCACACTGGGTGTTAGATACTTATGAGAAAAATAAACATCTAGCCCCTTTCCATCACTTTAAGGATGATTGTTACTTCAGGGTTATGGTAGGAAAATCAACTGGTTTAGCCATATCAGAAACTATTGTGTAACTATTTGAAATACATGGTTTCCATAATTCCCCTTATTTATCTGGTCTCATCTTGGATTTGACTCATTTCTAGAAATGTTGCTATGAAATGAATTTTTTGTTTGCAAACACAGAGGATTATTTGTGTCCATGATTTCTAGAAAAATTCAATGGAAACATTTTTCTTGTAGTGACTGGGTTATATGTCCACATAATAGGATTTGTTAAATAAACTAATGAAGCATTGCATTTATTGAGCTGATACCAAGTGGTGAGATAGATATACAGCAGCAGCAACAGGATGGAGAGAAGCCTCAGCCTCAGCCTGGGCCTGGTTAGTTCCCTTTACACACAGATGGTGAGCAGAGGATCTATTTTTCTCAGCAAATAGGACTAGCCCCAGATAATTCTCCAATGGGCCTTTAAAAGATGTCCACTTTTAAAGGCACACACAGAACTGACAATGATGCAAACAGTTGTGCTTTTTTTGTCTCTGTGGTGCTATAGTGTGCGCATAAATCTTTGTTGTGGCATGAATAAACTAAACAATTTCTTTTTGACTATTCCCTGTTCTGATGTGCTTTTATCTTTGCATTGTTTTTTTTAATAGGCATGACTGTTACTGCAGTGTAACAAGCTCAGTGAAAGACAGCATGTTTACCTGCATTAATGTTCAAATAAAGTTACAGTTTGGGGATGATTATAAATGTGAGAATAGCTCTGACCCTAACCCAAACCCTTTGCAAGAGCCCACATTATCCTGCCTACAGGTTTTAATGTGGTCTGTTCTCAATCTGTGGTAATATTCAGGAAAAAATCAGTTTATTTGTGTTTACAAAGATATTAATAAACAGGAGGCTTGGTGTGTGTGTGTGTGTGTGTGTGTGTGTGATGTGGACATACAGAGTAAATTACTACCTTTGATTGTAGAAATGAAATGTTTACTCATTTGCACTTTAAGGACACCAACATTTCTCAATACATGAATATACAGTACAAGTTTTGTTTTAATGTGTTGTTACTGGCATAAAAATAACATTCTGAATCATTCATACCTGAAATAATTGAAATAACATTTGACATATCATCAACCAGAACTATTGTCATGACAAAACCATGGCTCATTTTTAGAGTAAAAGTGACATTTGCCTGCTGTTGCTTCCAAAATAAGCATCATTTAATTAACTTTTGCCTTTTGGGGATTCTTTTTCATTGTAAGACAAATCCATGAAATGTGTTTTATCAGATGGAATACTAGACTCTATATAAACAAGGTAATGTAAAACATTTTCAATTTTAGATAAGTAAGACAGCTCTTTTTGAAGTTTTCAACTGTATCACATGATCTTCATCTGCAGATGGAGTTCATATCTGTTACCATGCAGGTCTGTGGCTTTAAATTATTTTACAGTCCTTGTCAGGCTTTTTGTCTGTGAAACATGAAAGTATTTTGACAAACAACAACCCGAACTCAAGGTTCACTTGCTATGTGTAGCTTTCAACCACATAGTACAGTATTTCTGAAGAAAACATGGGACTGTTTGTTGATGTGATATTGTAGATGTTGGTTCCTCTGTATTTCACCAAGTTACTACTCTTTTCAAGATCAAGAATCAGCTTTCATACCTTCAGTGGTTTGTCCATTTCTGCTCACTATGTACCATAAAATCCATTTTGAGTCATGGTGGAAACATTGTATTTTAAAATAATTATTTTCAATCTACAGTTGATGTAGTACAAACATTGTAGATGAAATTAAGATAAAAAGACACAAGAAAGTTTGGACTTGTATTATCTGTATTATTTAATTTTTTTATGCATTAGATGTTTCAAATGTCTCTATGGATTTTACAGCAGCTGGGTTTTATGTCCGCATTTTAATGTTATGTGTGGATGAGAGCAGTCTCCTGTCTGGACCTGTGAGAGGCAGAATAATATCAACATCCTGCTGACTTGTAACAGCTCTGCTAGCGAGGCATTTTTGTGTTCACATGGGCAGAGCCTGAGGCCATCCATCTTCAATCCCTCTTTGTTTGTCTGAAAGAAATGGAGGAATGTCAGATAACAGAGGATCCTGTTCTGGTTTGTAGCTGACACTCAAACACTACATAGATATTTAGCAGCTCAAATCCTCCTTTTCTATGTCAGATGAAAGTAGTATCTCATGTAGGGTGTGTGGTGAGTGTACTTATTGTAATTAAGCAGTTTTACAAGTACTTGTAGTGAGCAACCGTTTAAAACAATGTATGCATTTTGCACCATATTTTAGAGTGAAATACACTTTACTTTAAATTGATGAGGGTTTTAGCTTCTGTAATCATTTGTAATCATCAGATAGGATGACTTCACCGTTTTCAGGTGATAAAAAGAGACATTGTTTCTCTGAAATGTCAGCTTTTGCAGAGAATGGACAAACATGCTGGTTTCATGTTTGTCCATTAATAATTTTATATTAATTAATTATTTTAATTAATTTCAAGTTTTATACCCGCCGGTATTGCTATTTGTTTGTGGTGATATTGCTAAAGAAAAGAGAATGAATACATGAAAGAAGGCACAGGGGAATATAAACAACATTTTTGTCAGAAACAGTGGAGAAACTTCTCAAATAAGTGCTTGCACTGATTACACTCTTTTAGTGACCCCACTGATTCATTCACTGACCCAGTTATTCTTAGCCATTGGATGTTGCAGTAATAGGCTACAGGTTAGTACATAGTGTGCTCCAGTGATGTAGGAGGCACAGGGAACATTTCATTCACTGGCTGGACTATTTCTTACTTGACTTCAGCACAAATCCTTGAATAACATTCTCTCTTTGTTAACAGGAGCAAGAAATGGACAAACCAGAGCTGCATGTCTCTTACATACAGTCTTGTGAGGTTTGGCACATGAGCGATCAAGTTCTTAATAAAATTGTCTTGAAACACTACATTTGATCATATTGATAGCATTTTAATAAAGACCCCCTTCAGCCACCTTATAGCACAATAAAAATACTCTACATAATAATAATTTGAGTTTAATAATGTTTTTCTGCAAAAAGTTCAACGGCCACATTAAAAATTGTTACACTGATACCTCCACTACCATAGAAAATTTTGGAAAATAAATAAATATACAGATATTGTTAATTTCAAACATCCATCTGCTGGCTAGATGTTTCCTGCTTCCCTAAAAGACCACTTTCATTGTTCTCTTGTGCTTTCAAGCTTCCTGGGAGACATGTTTTTTGTTTTGCCTGAAAATGCCCTTGAAAAGTATGATGTATATTTTTCAATTCAGCTATTAGTTTTTAGAACATTTACTTCAGTTTCTGGATTCCCTTTTCCTCCTTTTCAATAACAACTTTCAAAGCAGTATGCGCCAAAAGGAGGTGAATGAAGTACATATAAGATTGTAGCATTTCTCATGTCTAGTTTTGCTCAGACTCAACAAAATCAGTAGCTCACAAGCATTACATTTATTAACTAAATTTGAACTACTTTGAGGTTTTCTCTGTCACACATAACATGAGTGGCAGATTGCTTTCTTTTGAGAAGCATACATATGCCATCTAGTGGCACTTAATAACTGCACAGTGCATGTTGGCTCCAAGGGGGCTTGTTAGAGCCAACTGAATGTTTTTGTAAACTAAACTCATATGCTCAGTTCATCTGCGCTGTTTGATTACAATAAAAGTGATTGCAAGAAAATGAGTGGAACCATGAGAACTAAACAATCTAGCAATAGCAGAAATGTCACAGTAAACATATTTTTGACATGTCCCAACTTGTTAAAAATTAGTTTAAAATTAAGTTTAGGAGTAATGTTGAAACACTAACCTGACATTTTATTGGTTCATTTGTTAGGGTAAGGATTAGGGTTAGGGTCATGACTACATCTGGTGTGTGTTTGAGTGTGGGAGAGAAAAAGCTCTGACATCATTGGGAGAGTTCATTTACGATCATTGTGTATTTTGCAATCCTGAAGGCAGAGACTTAAAAAACTTTGAAGCCTTATTGGCTTCAAAGTTTGAACTTGTCATCTGATTCCCATCCAAAGTTAGTTTGTAGTGTTAACATAAGCCTCCCACAAGAAATGTGTGGGATCCAAAATCCTCCCCAAAAAGAAAGAAATGTAATTTCCCCCAAATTTTCCATGTGTTCATCCAAAACAGCTTAACTACATTTGAAGTTAAAAAGTAGGTGAGCAGTTCAGATTCTTTGTTGCGCAACTAAGTGAGCATGAGATACAGCTGTGAGAGCTGAGCAAAGATAGTAATAGAAAACAATGGAGAAAAACACTAATAATGTATTACTAACTCTCAGATATGTAGGAAAGTAGTGCTGATTCATCAGTGAATCAACTGACAGAAAAAGAATATTCAGAATTGTGCTGTAAAAAAAATGAGTGGATCAGACAAATTAAGCAATTTGAAGACATTGAATAAGATATGACAGGAAGATTGAATCAACAAGGAAAAGAATAATATATTGTCAGGAAAAGGAGAGACAGGCAAAGAAGTGGAGGGAAAAACACAAAGAAAGGAAGTAAAACAAGCAAGGACAGATGAGGAAGGTGACTTACATACAAAACAGGAAACAAAACAATATACAAATATAATCCGTATTTGCTGCTCACCAAAGATTTGGTATCATAATCACATTTTAAAAAGTCAGATTTCATTTTCTATTAAGCAAGAGAGGCCCTAACAAAAAGCAAATATTCTTAAATATAAACAAACTGTCCCATATCTTAACACTATATATACCGTGTATATGTGTATATTAAAGACTTCTGTAATGGTGTTGACAAAAAATGAAAAAGATTTAGATTTTTCCTCACTTTTATGAGTGCTTCTCTGTGTCTCTGCTACAAACGGCTCATATAGAGAGCCAAAGTCCTGCCCTTTCAGGTGGGCCCTATGGGACCTAACTTTGGAAAAATTAGGAACGGTCAATGGGAAGAGACAAAAAAATTTTGATCCTGTTTGAATTGTGCCACCATTTTCACATATGATGGTTGTCAATTAATAAGATAATTTTATGACAAAGAAAATCACCATTCATTGTACAGATGGTAAAGCAAAGTCTAGTTTTGTGTGAAACAGCTCAGTGGACTTCAACTTTCTTGACTTGTAAAATTATCTTTTAAACTGACAAACAAATATTACATTATAACTGAATAATAAACAAGCAAGGAAGAAGAGTCTAAAACTTCATAGTCACTTTGTAGTAAGTCAGAACTGTACATCATAAAACACACTGAAAATCAGATCCTAAATTGAACTGCTACAACCTTTGAGCACCTTTCAGATAATTTTGTCTTACTTTAAAGAAATCTGAAATAGTTACAGTATGTTTTGTTTGTCGATTTTTCAAGTGTTCCTTTTGTCAAGTAACACTCACTTTCTGGAACCAAATTTAAAATTTTCATTAGCAGCAACATGGTTTCATTTTTGAAACAGTGTCCCAAATATGGGTTATCTACCGTCACTGTGAAGAGCTTTCCCTAGAACTACTTTCTTTTTTTTTTGTTTTTTTTTTAGTTTTAAAGCATTTATTGAGAATTATCAATTATAACATCAAGAGTGATTTCAATTTAAATGGATGAAACAACAGTCAGAAAAGATGAATGAATCTATTGGTGATTATCGCATTAAATTATCAATGAAAACAAAACAAAAGAAAAGACAAAACTGATGTAAAAGATGACATAATGAAACAAAAATGGACTAAAGGATGCAAAAGACAAATATGACATGAAAGATGAAATGAGAAGAAAACAATGTAACAAGATGTAAATGATGTAAAAGACAAAATGAGGCAAAAACCATGTAAAAGACAAAATGAGATGAAAACCATGTAAAAGATATAACAAGATGCCACAAGATATAAAGGGCATAAAAGACAAAACAACATTAAAACACACCTGTTGTCTCTGATTTGGTGATTTAGTGCTTATTTTGTTTATTTTGATTGAATGTTGCAAAAGCCAGAGTATGTTTATTTATTTTTGATTTAATTGAATCAAAATAAACAAAATTAGTACAATCTGAGTCACAAACGATGTAAAAGACAGAACCAGATGAAACAGACATTAAATAGAGACTGGATCACAGAGAAAAGATGTCAGAATGTTTCACTTCTGTTACTAACATTAAACTGATTTACACATTGGAGTGAAGTTAATGTTCATTATTTTCAGTCTATTGTTTTTTATTTGATTTGAAGTAAGAGAGATTTAATATGACGTTAGGTTTGGTTCACTTTACACACAAGCTGCCTCTAGAAATGTCCTTCAAAGACTGACTGATGACTTTTATACTTTGACATTTGACAAATGGAACTACTTTCTTCATGAGAAATTTGTCCTAAGAAAGCTGCTGACAGTCATATGTAAGTTATTATGAGAATTAACCAGAGAAAGCATTGCAGTTAATTTCAGAACTACAAAAAGCTAATAAAAAGTATTAATACCACACTGTTAAAATACTCCCATACAAGTAAAGGCTCTGCATTCAAAACCTTATCTAAGTAAAAGTATGTAAGAATTAAGGTCTAGTGTGTAAGATTTAGGGGAATTGACAGAGGGAGCAGGTCACCTGGACAGAGCCCACTGTGTTGCACAACACCTTTAAAGAATGAAAAGTAAGTAGTACATAAGTAGTCATTGTGCAGATATGGTATGTGTCAGTGTTTTGTTATTACATGTGATGTTTGTGGATTAATATAATATTAATATCATCTTACTTTATATACTGTAAAATATATAAATATAAATACATGGTTTTTGAATCTACAGCAATGGATCATATTTTATAAGATCATCATATGTTTGATGTCCTGTGAGAGCCATGTATCTGTAAAAACAGGTCTGTTTTCAGCTTTTGTGACAATGCATTTTCCACCGAATCCAAGAGGATTTTTAAAAGTTTATTAAGCGTAAGAAAATGTGGTGGAGTAGATGGATTTAAGCTGCTTAATATTGAAATACTTGAGTAAACTAAGTTACATTCTACAGCTGTAAAATTATATTAACCTTCCTTACATAACAATACTATAAGAAGTCAGGTAAAACCATAAGCAAAATAATCTAACATGTAAATCAGAAAATATGTTTACTGCAGTTATACAATACCCACATCTACATCTACCCCCATTTCTCATAAACAGTTTGAAGTTTTATCATTCCTATCCTCCCAAAGAACTTTGAACTGAGTGGAGAAATATTCAGGCAAATCTAAAGCTGTAAAATGTGTCACTGTTGGGCTGAAGGGCTTCACAGATCTTTTAATACGGTTGTGTGAAATAAAATCAACATGCTGGAGTCACTGTTTGATGTAAGTGGCAGAGAATTTAAACAGATTAGGCAGCAATATAGTACTTTAGCTATTTCCATCTCAGACAGAGACCTTAAATACACTTTTAAAGTCTGCCCTACTCGTGCAAGAGCTGCATAACTCATAGGTTCAAGAGTCTGGCCTCATTTTACTCTATGGACAGAGTGTATAAACCTCTCCTACAGCTCAGTTACATCTAAATGATAATAAAGATGTGGCAGCGCTATCTGCTGCCCCCTGCGGGGCACAGCGAGTACTGGCTGTGTAAAAGAAGAAACCCCCTCTAATCTCCTTTCTGCAGACAGCGGCCTTATGTGCATACATAACACACAGGCACAGGCACAAGCGCATGCACACACACGGGTTAAAAACGTCAGTAAATAAGATTTTTAGACACTTTTATTTTTGGTTTGAGAAGCAGATTTAACACTACATGTGTTGAAGCAGATAATTACCTTTTTTGTTTCCTCTTATTGCAACAAAAACGTTGCAATAATACATCAGTACAATACAATCAATCAGCAATACTGCAGCATATATTTGTTTGTTAAGAAACAATCTAAAATAACTCAATTAAAATGCACCGTATTTTATTCAGGAGTAATGGAGATGAGCACCGCACTAAATGTAAGGCACAACAATCTGTGCAAAACAGAGGTAATGCATTAGAATACAGCGAAGCTGTGAAAATAGCATGATGCGTCTGTCAGGCTCACACATGCGTCTTTACGCACGACGCTGAACGCCCACTCTGGTGATGTGTTAAGGCGGATTGGCTGCTAAAGATACCAGCTCATATGTGCGCTCTGTGGTTGGCTGTGGCTCTCTTGGCCATTACGTTATGCTTACTCCACACACACAGACAGCTGGAGAGAGGGAAGACGTAATGGTTTGATTCCCTGTGCACTTGCAATGGTCGTCGTTTTGACATTACTCGGCAAATTCCTCAAACGGGAGGTGCAATGAAGGTATGTGACTCCATCTGCAGTTTGTCTATGATTTCGCCTGAAATGCGGTGGGGATTCATTGTGATTTGCACACGACGCTGCACCGACAAGCAGGAAATACCTCAATCATAATGTCAATTTCATTTGTTTGCACTTATAGAGCTGCAATTATATCAGGAGGCTTGCATTTTAATGCAACACTCACTGTTTAATTTTAACTTAATGCTTAGTATCTACATAAGGCTGGCCTTCCAGCTCTGTCAGTCACATTTTTATTTTCTTGGCGAGCTTAGAAATGCTTTTCCTGCATCTCTAGTCGTCCAGAAAAACTGTAGGTACAGTGTGTAGTCTTATAATGAGCCCGCTTTGACCTCAGTGTTAGAGTTCAGTGGACTAAAGCCGTTGGAGCGACGTCCATTCATCGTCAGGCTTTAATCCGCTTTAATGAGATAGAGACTGCGGTCAGTGAGTGAGTGTGTGCGTTGGGAGACGTCTCGGTACACAGAGGATCTCCTCTCAGGTCCGCTGTGTCAGCCTATGGAGGTTCACCGAAGTCTTCTGTCTGTGGAGTGTGCATGTGGTGAAACAGGCTGACTGCAGCACACAGAAGAGATGTGATGATGATGTGTGGCAGCTCGAGCTCAGGACTGATGGTGATGAAGATGATGGCGATGATGTCACTGGCGGTGCTCAGGTTACAATTATGGTGAAAGGTGAGGTGTAGTACACGGAGCTCATTGTCAGCATCACTGCAACCATCATCATCATCCTCAGTCTGTGTTTACACACTGTGAAGAATGTATTCTGCAGGCTACTTGATGCTTCTTGTTCGAACCTGCACTGCTAACAGATTAAATATCTTGACCAGAATCCCCAGAAGTGCAAATTATTTAGTGCCATCTCCTTTTTTACTCCCTCTACTTTACTCCATCTTTGAGAAACCTCTGTCTTCTTGGGATATAAATGGCAGTGTTTTTCTCTAAGTACCACATCAATTTAAAAGATTTTTTCACTGCATCCTAGCTTTTTAATGCTTTGGAGTAACTCTTGTGTTTAAGTTTGCATTCCTCATTGAGCCTTTAAGTTTTATTATTGTTCTCAATTCAAATCACTTTATTGGTCCAATAGGGCAATTTCATAGTAGTTCAGTAGTAGTTCAATAGTTCTTAATTCATCAAATTAACTATGAAATAAAATTATTTACATTTTAAAAAGCACACCTAACATATAATGTTGCAGTTGATTTAGCGACATATATGTATGACACAGTGCAAAATAAGCTCTACAACATTATGGTACTACTATGGTAGAAATATAATGGCAGTTCTACAGTATATTGTCCAAACTTAGTTAAGGTAAAGATGATGTAGCGCTTCAGGGCTGGAGCCTTGTGAAGCTCAGGGCTGCAGGGCGGTCACAACTACAACATTATGCTTTTATTGCACAGAACATGATTTTTTGCTGTTCAAACACAGCACAGAGCAACTTTCTTGTTAACAGACATTCATACAAAATGCTTGTCTATAAACAAATTGTTTTTATGGAGAAGGGCAGACATTTTAACAGTTTGTTCATCACTGTTTATCACAGTTTAGTAAAAGATAAGCACTCAGAGGTCTCCAGCCTCCACCTGTCAGTGAACATTAAAGTTAATTTTTCTCTAGGCACATTACCACCGTGTCCCAGCAAAAGCAAAATTGATGTGATGTTTTATTGACTAATCTGATTTTAAATTAAAAAGCAGCTTTTCTGCCCCTGTGGAACAGGGGGTGTTCACTCCGGACTGACTTCAAAAGTAGATAAAGAAGTCTAAAACTGGAAAGAAAAGAGTCCAGGGGGCACAGTAGATTTCTGGTGACTATTGTGAAACAGCCCAGTCATACTTTTATATTTCAGGACAATCTCTGCAGCAGTAAATAAAATCTGTTTGTATTTCTACATGCAAAATATTCTCCAAGCTAAATCCTCCCTATTCCTCCTCTGCCTTTGGAGGAAAGTGTGTAAATCTGTTATTTTGCAGACATAAATCCAATCTTCGCTTGTAGCAGCAGGAGTTTTATGTGCATATCTCTCCAGAATTCACTGGATTTGACTTCTGTGGGCATCGACTCCAACAGATTAATGTTCATCTAAGTGTTATTTAAGTTCAATATTACATTTACAGTTTTAAACAACTGCCAAAATATATTCAATGATTTAGTATATTTTTTGTCTGACAGTTTAATTCTCCAGGCTAAACATTCAGAAGGTAGAATTCCCTTTTCTCAGTATGAGCGACATTTTCACAAGATATCAGAGAAAGAAGGCAGAAAAATTCAGCAGAGAGAGGAAATGAAATGTCATATGGAGACAGTGCATGATGGAAAGATAGCAAACTCATAGTTGTTTGCATTGAGCACCATCCTAATGGTGTATAATGATGGTTGTCTTACGTATGGGATGACATACATATGACATGAAAGATGCAGAGATTAAAGAGCAGTTGAGGGTTGTTTTCATTATTGATGAATCTAGTGATTATTTTTGTGTCAATAATTGATAAAATACTGAAAAGAATCATACTTTCTCTAAACTCAAGGTGATTCTTTAGATGCTGTTTTGTCTGACTAAACCAGATACATTTGTTTACTGTCTTAAAAAATATGAAAATCAGTAAATATCTTTAGCAAATATACTCTAGAAACAGATAATAACCTCAGCCAAGAGAATTATGTTTCACCTGCATCTATTGATTTGTTTGTCTGTCTGTCAGCAGAATTATGCAGAAACTACTGCACTAATTTCCATGAAATTTGGTGGGCATGGGCCAAGGACAAACCCATTACATTTTGAAACGGATCCATAAAAAGGGCTTGACTTTTCTAACATTGTGTAATGGGGTATTTGATTGAATGACAGACCTTGGAGGAAGTATTTTGGTTTACTTAAAACGATTGTTTCTAGTTTCTATGAAATCAGTCTAAACAGTTATGAAAAGCTTAAGTTATCACTGGATGTTGTTCAAAGGAGTGTGAAAACAACACAGAAAACAGATGTGACTCATTTCAGATTTGGTTTAACATGTCAGTCTCCACATGACCCATTTAGGCCCCTTCTATGGTCCCATCCCATATGGTTACTCTTGTCAATGCCACTACAGTTTTTGGGATAAAAAAGCAGAATTTATGAGGTCAGATCACTGGCTGTTCATCCACACGAGGCCTGAATATTGCTAACTTTCCTCTCTGGAGGGTTTATTTATTAAAATTTGTGTCTCTGTTACTTTTTGCTGCATTTCTCTCAGTGTCTTTAACTTTGCCATTTGAGGAATATCCTTATTACTGAGGCCACACATGAACTTAGAATGTCCATGTGTGATCAGAATGACAAAAATCCCTTACTGTAGAGAAAATATAAATGATATAACTAAAAAAAACACACACACACTACATGTGATGTTTGCACTTGTCAGTTGTTGTCAGGAGACTCTCCCTGTGGAACTTACAGTGCGTTAATTGAAGTGACAGAGGGAACTCACACTACTGGCTCAATGCCAGACAAGACTGATTTCATGACCAGACTGCAATGACTCTCATCCCGGAGAAAGCCTTAAATATTGCTTTCAATGCTTGGACTGAGGTACAAGGCAGGCTGTATATAACCTTTTTTAGCAAGTGAACATCAGGTAAATTTAAGCCACAGGCAGATCCTTCAAAGTGTGCAAGAGTGGAGTGTGATGCAGGTTTTATCGTACACATACAGCTAGAGGAATATATTGTGCTGATTTGAGCTGCTGTGGCACATTCAAGGGAGAAGAAGATACAACACAACCTTTACAATAAATTCTGCTAAATTATTTACAGATGACTGAAAATGTATCTATAGCTAATTAAGTAAAAAAGTTTATAATAGTAGTATAATAGTAATAATAGTATAATAATAGTTTCATATTGATTAATTGTTTAGTGGTCTATAAAATCTTGGGCTTTGTTTCCCAAAGCCCAAGATGACATCCTCAAATGTCTTGTTTGGCCTACAAGCCAAAAATATTCAGTTTACTGAGTAAACGAAGTAAACAAACCAGAAAATATTAGATACGGTAAGGTATAGATGTTTAAGAAGGTGGAATGAGAAAACTTTGACTTTTTTGGATTAATGAATGATGTTGGTGATGGTGAGTAGTTGAGTAATCTAATAATCATTGCAGCTCTAAAAAGTTGGTAATTTTCCAGCAAAAATGCTACATATCCACTTCCTCAAGACCTTAAAAGTATAAGGATTTGCTATTATTTTGATCAATATAATTTGAATATTTTGGGATTTTGAAAGTGAGGAAGGGATAGTTGGAGCAAAAGTCACCTTCGGCAATCAGAAATATAACAGGAGTAGTTAAGCAGATATGTACTGTACAAAGTTAAAGATTTACTTTAAAAATTTGTCCTGACTGTCTCGGTGCAGCCAGGGCAGACCTTTGTCTTTCTCGTCGTGACTACACATATAGCACCTCGTTCCTACATTACATAACAAATCCCTAAGCAGATGGGTGAGGTCAGATCACAGGGTGTTTGTGACAAGTCAGAGCAGTGTGCTGTCTTGAGAAAAGATGTGGCAGGACCCTGTGAATTCCATTGTTTTCTGCATAGAGCCAGGGACCAAAGAGCACTTACATTATGCTCATGTCAGCTATTGATTCTGCTGCTTGGAGAAAAACAGAAGACATATTCTATCCTCTCTCTCCTCCCCCTCTCATCAGTATGCTCCAAGGAGCCGTGGCTCCCATCACGCCATCTTTGCTCCCTGTCTCTGGCCTGTCTTATGGTCAGCAAACGCATCTGACTGATTTTTTTGTGTATGGGCACTTGCTTTAACTTCACTGGCTGACTAGACTATTTTAAGCAAGTTTGCAGGACATACATAAGCATTGTAACAAATGTGGTTGTTTAAGAAATTGTTCAAAATAATGCAGTCACTGAGAAATTGAAACCACAGCTCTGGAGAACATCATTAATAGGAGCTTTTAGAGTCCACTTCTGTCTAATTATCTCTAACCTCAAAGACTCTTAGAGAGCATTCCCCTCTCACTCTTCATTTCTGTCTTTCCCATTCATTCTCAGTCTGTTAACCCAAACCACAGGAGACTCTGAAGCCTCCTTAA
>JAPQRN010000005.1:36491714-36541832 GCA_037367275.1 Coranthus polyacanthus | reverse complement strand
GCTTATTGCTTTACAGACAGGTGACACAAAGAGTCTGTGGAAGGGTTGATGAGCACAAAAGTAATGGGAATCATTTGTTGATTGTTGTGCATTTTTCCACATCTAAATCCAGCTGAGCACCAACATTGTCAAAATTGGTTTTAGAATGTAGAGAATCAGGAGCACTAAAGTTTTTCTGGAGACCTGTGGATACCAACACCTTAGTTAAACTTTTTTTTTTAATTTAATTTCTTATCTCTCAGTGTACCTAAATGGTGAAAATAGGAAAAACTGAAAATAACAATCATAATCAGACATTGATATAATTTGCATATTAAAAGGATGAGAGAAAGGGTTAGATGTAGAGAGGAGGTGGCGCTGGGCCACAAGGCAGTAACAATAAGGTTTTAAATGTTATAAAACTAATACTAATAAATTAGTATTAATTCTTAATATTAAACAGCACATATTGTTCATCTGCTTGAACACATTTATAAGCCATTGAGTGACAACATAATTATAAATATTATAATATTCCACAGTTGTGTAATATTTTATGCAGGATATCTTAGAATATGTCTTTATTAATAAACCCCACTGAGCCACTTGTGGGTCTCATCTGTGTAGCTAAGATTTATTTAATCTTAAAAATTTTAATGTTTTACCTGGAGGTTTGTCTGCAGACTTGTGCAAAAACTTTGGCAATTATTTTCATTAAACTTGGTTTAAGGGTAGACTAATGGCCAAGGACAAACCCTTTAGAAGTGTGCTAGAAGTGTTTTTCAAATTCTTTAACACTGAAGTGCCCCAGCCTGACATATGTAGAACTAAGAATGGTAAAAGTCAGTTAAGGGAAACGGGGGCACAAAACTGACAAAAACTCATAATTTGTATCCAATTGGATATTGAGTATCCAAAAAATGATGGCCCAAATTTATGGAAAAAGTGTATAAAATGTATGTCAGTTTAAGAAGTGGTACATCCCCAAGTAATGACATGGAAAATGCAAATCAAAAAAGAAGGCAGCGATATTCAAATTTACAGTATGAACACAACATATTTCCTCTTTTTGTTTACTGTGTCTTATTTGGGGTTGTATAAAAACCATTGGGCTCTGTGTTTAAATGGTTCACTCAGTATGAATATTAAATAATTTTAGTAAGGAACTGAAGCTGCATGCATTAGCTATGTAAACTTCTGTTTTAGCCTTCTGTAAAAATGTCTGTGTTTCTGTTTGTGAATGTGCGTGTGTGCGTGCTCTACAGGCAGGGGCATCGTCCATGTGGGCGTCATGCTGCGGGCTGCTGAACGAGGTGATGGGCACAGGCACAGTGCGAACACAGCAGCCTGGTTTCGGGGCAGGGGCAGGGCCTTTCCGCTTCGCCCCCAGCGCTGGGTACTCTACATACCCCCCCACCAGCTCAGGGAGCGCCGGCCAGCTGTGCAAGGCCTGTGGACTGGCTTTTTCTGTCTTTAGACGGAAGGTAAACACAGTAATATTGATGAATAATAATGTCACAGAACAGTGATAGAAACTGGATACAAGGCATGCAAAATTACTACTACACATTGTTACTAACTATAGAATATAATGATGTCTGTCTTTTTGTACACTAACTTGTGCCACATTAAAATTTACTTGAGTAATCCTTGACACTCAATATTTAGTCAGTTTTTTTGAAGCATTATGTAATTGTTACGTGCAGTTGGGAGAAGGGTCTCTTCCTTGGTGCATTCAGAGAATCACAGACATCCATAATTACTAAGTCTCAAGCTGAACAGAGACCTTTGGAATGCAAAGCATTTCATTGTAACCAAATTAATGAGTATTAATTTGGTTACAATGAAATGCAAATATTTTTATTGCTGTTTACCAGATTTACATTATTCTTTTTACAGCTTTAATGGCTGGAAATTGTTTCGTTTTTTCAGGTTTAAATCGCTAACAGTTCATACACTCTACTGAGGGAAGAATCCAGGTAGAAGAGATTATACCAGTTGATATTTATTCATTATGTATGTCATCTTGATCTACATTATATAGGTTTGGACAGCATTCATGCTTTTTTTACCATAATAATTCCCTGATAATAAATATTTAATACTATCCTGGACATTAAAATAATGTGGTGTTCCTCATTAAATAAGGACAAGGTTTCACCGCTTTTACAACAGTTACCTCTTTTACACTGATAGGTGACTTATATGATGACCTAATTCATATTCTTTATGGGAATTAATGTGAAATTAAAAACTTCTGCTTCTTCTTTTTTGGAAAGTGATTGGCAGCATTGCAAATTAGATATAACCACTGCAATGATCCTTTAAAATATGCATCATACTGTTCTTCCCTGTGACACACTCAGCTATGGAGAGGAAATGGCATGTGGTATCTGTCTGGCAGTCAGACGCACTGAGATGCTGATGAAAACGCTGCAGAGCCAGCTTCGTCTCTTCCTCAGATGACTCTATCATCATCCACACACCAGTTGACTCCCCTGACACAAACATTTGTGTGTCAGTGTGATATTTTCATAGTACAGTAAAAGACGTGCCAGGGGATTAACAACAAACGATTGAAGAGTATGTGTTGCAGTGGAAATGTGCTCCTGGTGGACCAGAGCACATTTGTGAACAAGTGATAAGAAAATGTTTGCAGCTGTGGTCAACCTCCTTTCCTGCTCACTTGACATGTCAATCTTCTCAGCTGCTCAGTATCAGGAGACAGTGTTAAGTCTGTAAAATGTCAAACATTACTAGCAGCTGCACATAGTTTTTTTTACTTTTCTTTACTCTTTCCTTGAAAGTGACTGAGCTCAAGAAAAGAGTACTTTAAATGAAACCTTGCGTGACTGGTTTATAAGATTCTATAAGCTACTCACAATGTAGTTTTAAAAACATACTTATATTGTTTGCATGGACAATCATTTAGGATACATCATACATCCCAATGTCTGTAACTGAAGACTGAACTCACTAGATTGTGATATAAGTTGATATAAGAGGAAAGAATGTATAAAAAAGAATGTTAGCATAGTTGCTCTTTAACACACACTGATGGCAACTTCCATGTCCATATAAGCCAGGGGTTTTAAAGATCCAGTGTGTAAGATTTAGGAATATAATATTCATAACTATATTTAATTTAGTGTATAATCACATGAAAATAAGAATCTTGTTTATTACTTTAGACTGAATCATTTATATCTACAGAGGGAGTGAGTCAGCTCCAGATTCCACCATGTCACGTCGATTGTAGCTGAGAACTGACTTCCACTTCTCCTTTTCTCTGTTATATAGCAAGTGGAATCCAGCATTAAGGTGCATTACCGTCAAATTCTGTTTACATATGGACCACAGTTAATTTCCCCTTACCCAGAAAGCCCCGAATGAACAAAACAAATACTGGTTCTAACAAGGGAGGGTGTTTTTTGCGGTCAGAAGAAGATGGTGGCGGTTAGAAGATGGTGGCCTCAGAAATCCCAGGAAACTTAATATTTACTGATATCACCACGAAGTGTCACTAAATATTAGGCACTGAACCTTAAAAAAAATCAGTATTTGGCACTGGTGGATAACACGCACGAGTAAGTTTTATGATCGATTCCAGTAATGATATTTTGTAATGATATTTTGTTTCATCCCTAGGTGAAACAAAATATCCTCATGGGGGCCATCCACACTGGGAGGTGTGTCTGGTCTGCCCACGGGGACGTTGTCCTGGAGATCCCTTAGACCCGGGGGACTGGGGGGGCTCCGCAGTGGGTGTGGAGTCTGCCCTGGTCTGTCCGGGCTGAGGAGGCGGTCTCTGTGGCGGTGCTCCCTGTGGCTACGGACTATGGTGCCTCTCAAGTGTGGCTGGTCACCCATAGGTGGCTTCTCCTCACCTGGATCCTCAGTGCCATGCCATGTTACCAGTCTACTATATGTATGAGTGTGGGCGTGTATGCAGGTGTGTGTGAGTGTTATTATTGGTGTGATTGTGGGCGTGTGTGTGGGGGGTTGGGTCTATATGTGGGGATGGGAGGAATGGGCTTTCACTTTTTATTGTATGTTTTGTCATTTTATTCTGTTTTTATCTTGTGAAGCACTTCGGGTTGCATTTTGCATAAAGTTTGAAGTTTATGTAATCTTATCTTGTTAAAATGTGATAATATTTCATGTTATAACATGATAACATATTGTTAAAATGTGAAACTTATGCTTCAGGAAACGGTGTGTGGAGAATGGATTAATAGAGAAATTTGGATCATACAGTGTTTAATTAAATTGTGTAATATTCATAGTTTACATACAACATGTTGATGTTGTATCTTGAATGTTACTTAAAGCAGTATGTATTTTAAAGACACCGATTGATCAATAATGTCACATGATCCTCACCCAGTGCCTCTAGAGCTAGGCTTCCAATGGTACAGTGTAGTATGTGACTAAAAGTTAAATATCACATGTCTCGGTCATGAAATTACTGCTTTACATGTCTGCACAACAGTACATGGAGATTTTGCTGTTGTTGTGCACAATGGATGAAACTGAAGAGAAGGAAGAGTGATTTGATCAACTGGAGGCAGCGTCACTGTCATTGATGATCAGGAAGCACCGTGGATCTTATCTGTGGATTATTAAGAGACCTGTTCTGATGATAAATCCATGATACTTCCAGATACTTCTTTCTTCTGTACAGCCCTGTGCATCTTAAAATCATCCTCAGTGTCCCAAACTAATCACAATATCATCCACCGTACTCATTAACAGCAGAATTTCACCATATATCAAATAAAACTTAGACAAACTGTGCAAATTATCCATATTTCTCTATTTATCTGTTCTCCACACACTGTTTCCTGAAGCATGAGTTTCACATTTTAACAATATAGGCATTTATCACGTTAGAACATTTTAACAAGATAAGTTATGTCATAATGTGTTTTGTTTTAACACAAAAATGTTCACGTTATAACATGAAAAATATTATAACAAGAAACTTTTCTTGTTATAGCGTGATACTGATCCATTTTTATTTTTCTCACCTGGCAGCATTAAGAAACCTCAAATTATTTCTATAAAAGAAGCCAATTTTCTGTCTCAGTTTAGTCACTAGTTCTGTCACATGATATTTAAAACTTAGCTTGTCATCAATCCACAGTCCTATATACTTACACTTGTAATTGGAATTAATGAGATCACTTTCCAAATCAGCAAAAGAGCACTGAAGAGAAGTAATCGTTGACTGTGGGCACTCTGCCATACAGTAGAAGATCGTGTCATTCACATAAAGATGTATTTTACATCCAGTTACACCTGAGACAATGCCCTTTTATAAGCGTGAATAACACAGGTCCCAATACTGAGCAATTTCATCAAAAATCAATACTCTGAAGCATCTTTAAAAGTAATGCATGATCAACTGTGTCAAGTGCCTTTGACAGGTCAATGAAAAGAGCTGCACTGTGTTTCTTTGTATCCAGAGCTGTGAAAATCTTATTTAGGAAAAGAGTGGCAGCAGAAATAGTACTATGTTTTTCTCTAAAACCTGATTGATGTGTTGGTAGTACAGAGTGTGTAGAAAGGAATAATTTGAGCTGATGGTTAAATTCACGTCATCTATTCGTTACCAACCATAACTAGGCATGGGAGGCCAGTCAGGCTTTCAATACAAGTCAAGGCTGAAACGTTAAGATATAAACTTTTATACATTTAGTCACTTAATGCGTGCTAATGATTAATGTCTGCTATTTATCAACTATAAACATAATTCCATCATAATTACATTACATAATTTCATAATTTAATAAAATGTTAGCTAAAAGTGCCCATAAGGATTCACTGACATAATAGTCATTCATTACTTTATATTAAGCAAGCTCAAAAACCCCTCAAGTAGTGATTTTATCCATCTGATTAGTCAAGAAGATCTGGAGGGGTCCTTTTTGTTTGGTCTAGTAGGATCAGTAATTAATATTACCGCAGGCTTCTATCAGATGATCAGGGACAGGACAGACAGGACCAATTTAAGTTAAAGTCACCCAGCACAGTCACCTCAGAGTCTTTATATGAAGCTAAAAGATCAATGAACTGATCAATAAATGAGGAGGACGCACTGGGAGGTCTATACAACCCAACCACAATTAGAGAATTATTTTGTTAAACACACTTTCAAAGCTACTCTGAGGATGTTTTGGTTCCTTAAGTCAGAAGAAAAAGAATAGGTGATCACAACATTTTCCTTCTCAACAGCACATCTGCTGTGATTGTAAGAAGAGTTTCTGCGCCCTGTGTTCGGTGCTTCAGGAGAACCTGCGCTGCTGCACGACCTGCCACTTGCTGCGTGGCACAGCCTTCCAGAGGCCTCGGCTCATGCAGCTCAGAGTCAAAGACCTGCGCCAGTACTTACTGCTGCGTAACATCCCCACTGACACATGCAGGGAGAAAGAGGACCTGGTGGACCTGGTGCTGTGTCACCAGGGGGCAGGGGAGACCCCAAGTGCAGTGGTGGAAGAGGATGAGGAGGAAGAAGAGGAGGAGGAGGAGGAGGAAGAAGAAGAGACACGTGAGGAGGAGGAAGATGATGATGAAGGGGGAGATGACACAGACAGTCTGCACTCACTCCCTCATTCTCAAGCAGCCTCACCTCCTTCTGCCACGCGCTCCACCTCTGAACAGTCGGTCCTGTCCGCCTCTCAGGGAGACGTGCTCAGCCGAAGTGACAGCTCAGGGACCACCAGCCAGGTCTGAACACTTGTACACGTGAAAACACTGAAGCTCTGTGTGTGCCTGCACACAGCCAGACATACAAACATACCTTCACAAACATTACATACTTGTTTTGTTTCTGTCCTCATTCTTTCAAAGATAATTAATTTCAAAAGTGCCTGTAAAATCATGTGATAAATGTGTGATTGTGTACATTTCATGCTTTATAATTATTTATTTGCGTTATTGCTTTTGTGGTACAGTTTTTGATCTCATGAATTCAGTGATGTTTTCTGACCCCCCCCAAATGGAAATTGACAAACCTCTGACTACAGTGCTGCTCTCAACCCCATGTGACAGCTGGAAACAGCTGCATTTGCTTGCTGCAAAGCCCTCAGACTAGCCAGTGGCGCAGCTTAAGCCCTTTGCCTTTTTTAGGTCGGTTACATAGGCTGAATGTGTTATGTAACAGGCACACAGGTTGAGAACTCCCTACAGCGTCACAGCTGCAACCAAACAACAGAAACAGTACATCCCTCATCTTTCTCCTCTCATCTCTCCATACAATATCCCTATGCACTATGTTTTTATTTGTGGCATGTATATGGAGGATACTTCTTTGTAATGGCTCATGGAGGACATATATCTAATAATAATAGACTTTTAATCTATATATGTTGTTGAGATAAACAAAGATATACATTGAATGATTCCTTAAATACTGTATATGCTTGTGATATGGTAATCATAACTATAAATTCTGATTTTTAGACATGGTTTTTGTCTCAAATTGAAAAGTAGATCTACAAATATAATAAGCAAATCTAGCTTCTTGGATGCTTGGATGAAATTAGAAAAAGCCTTGGTGTCCCCCTGGAGGAACTGGCTGGGGAGAGGAAAGTCTGGACTTCTCTGCTTAGTTTGCTTTTCCCCATGCCCTGGTCCCGAATAAGCAGCAGAAAATGGATGGATGAATGGAATAATAAAAAAAATGATCATAGAGAAAAGATATTACTTTCTTGAAATGCTCTTCTTATAATGTCTACAAAGTATTTACAGAAAATCTTGCAGGTTAAATTAATTGTAAAATAGCAATATTTGTAGTATGAATTAAAGATTGAAAAGATGTCGTCCAGGAGGATTACAGTGTATATTATTGTGTATGTTTATTGTTTGTTTATTAGTTAGTAGTTTCATTGAAGTCTTGTAAAAGATAAGGGACAAGGCTATCGGCCAAATGTCAGTATTATCATATTTGTCAATGAGCTACTCCATCTGTTTTAAATGAAACAAAGTCTGGAGTTCTGTCACCATGTATATTTTGATGCAACTTTATTGTAGATTTCATTTTTGCTGTTAAAGTGGTTTCTAGTGCTAAGTTTGAAATGGATGAATGAGACCACTAACCACTCAGGTCAAAGGAACTTTGGGCTCAGGAGACTTACAGTACTTTGTGTGTGTCAGGGCTGCAGCTCATGTTTTGGTCTCTGAGTGTGGGCAAGGGCAGGCATCTCGCACTGCAATGCTGTAGGATACATTATTACCACATCTTCATTTGAGGAGGATGATGGTGTCTGACTGGTCTGCTGGTATTTGCTGAAGCATAGAGAGAGAAAGGAGGAACAGGAGAGACAGAGGCCTTTTCCTTTATAGAACCTATCATATCATTAATGGCTCATTTCAGCTCTTCATAATCTCTCTTTTGTTAAGCTGATCAAAGAACAAGAGAGGATATTGTCTCTTGAAAGCACATAAATGTCTGAGATAATACAGAGCAATAAGCTCATACCAAACAGCAATTGAACTCCTGTGCCTTGATTTATTTTTCTTTTGACCTCCTTATTCAAAGAGAACTATTAACAGCTGACTTAAAAGCTGCTGTAGATTAAAGTGTTTAAATGTCTCCCCTTTTCCTTAGATATCTGAATTATTTGAGTTACAATCAGATATGGCTGTGAAGTAATTTTTTTCATGATATTGATGTACCTAGAAGAAATTATAAATTCTAACCTGAGTACATCTTGGGATTGTTTGAGGACTATACATGAACAGACCTGCAGAGAAGAACTGATGCACTTGCATTTTGCATTCCCCTCCGCACTTTTTGGAGGTTTTCCTTTTAACAAAACACACAGATGTATCAATTAAGGATATTTTTGTTCATTCAGCTGAATTAAATCAAAAAATTAGATGCTTTGTTCAAGGTCATGTTTTCATACCATTTAAGACTAGCTGAGTGTAAATTGTTCATAATGATCAGAAAGTGGGGTGATTTGGTATTTGGTGATTCAAAAGTAAACATATTTTTGTTATAGTATGCTAAAGCATGAGATGAGTAAATGATTTTAAAAGTTTAAAATTACTTAAAATATTTTCTCACACAGGAGCACGAGGATACTCCAACAGCATCCCTCTTGAACCTGGAGCCCACTGAAAATATCATAGAGGTGTGATATTTATTGACATACGGTATAATAAGCAATGTTCATTAAGAAGTAATTCATTTATGAGAGAGAGAGAGAGAGAGAGAGAGAGACAGACAGACAGACAGATAGACAGATGTTTAAATGACAAGTGCTCTCTTGAAAATAAAAAATAAAAAAAATTAAAAAATCAATTTAAAACTTTGTGGACGAGCAATTTAACTGCATCTTTATGCATTTTAAGAGTAAAGGAATATGTAAAAGCATCAATACCATGTGGAAATGAACAAATGAAGGACTAAATTATACAGTAACTCAGTGCTTGTATGGATTTCTCGTAGGTCAGTCCGGCAACACAGAGGAGGATCAGAGCATCACTGTCTGATCTGGACAACGAGGAGGCGATAGAAAACCTCTCCGTCCGTCAGCTGAAAGAGATTCTCGCCAGGAACTTTGTCAATTACTCTGGCTGCTGTGAGAAGTGGGAGCTGCTGGAGCGAGTGCATCGACTCTACAGAGAAAATCAGCAGAACAGGAAATCTAGTATGTGTTTCTCATGTTGGAAGATTTTTGATTTTAATTCATATGGTGACATTTATATTCTTATATTATTTATGTTCTTGTTTGACTTTGTTTTTCAATTTCTTCTCCTTTCAGTGGAAAATGTGAGCATAACTGCAGGTAATAATTCTTGTTTATCTTTTAATCTTTGTTGGTGTGTTACATGACATGGCTTAGAGATTTTAATAATATTACCTTAAGAAGTTAAATCACTTTTATACTGTAATGTAACTAAGCAGTATTTATTCCCAAAACATCTGAATTTCTGCTTCAACAGTTTCACTGTTTCAACAACTAATAGATTTTCTTTCTGTTATTATCCATTTGTATCTATAAATCAAGTGGTTGCATATCCTCCACCTCTCTGCAACAGTGGAGTTGGAGGTAAGATGTTTTTATGAAAAGCCACTTCACAACATCTTTTCCATCTCCTCCATGAACACATACTATACACTGCAGATGCCATTTGATACCAATAAACAGTAAAGGCATTCTGCAGCCATTTTTACCCACATGATCCTTTAAATCATCCCTTATTATCATATTATGGTCACTTGAGTCATCTCCACCTTCTGTCATTGATGTTTCTTTTCCAACATGCATCATTTCATTTTCTTCTGAAGGATATCCTCTCCTCCCATCATTAATGCAGTCTCTGAGATCTTTTACGTCCTGATGAGCTATCATATTACTTTAGAGGCACCGTGTCTCTATCATGTGTAATTACATTGTCAAGCTTCCTGGAGACGCTCTTGTTGACATAAAGGGCTTGAGGATCATATTAGTCCACTTTATAAGCAGATGGGTAGTGGCAATAGACAGGCTGCTCTGGAGCAGTTTTTTCCGTTGAACATGATGATAAGCAGGAATCAAATCAAATGTAGTGTAAAAGTGCAATGAAAACTAAAATCTATAATTTATTCATTCACTTGAACCTTTATTCAACTAACAAAAGAATTTTCATTGACCAATGTATTTGTATTTTGGAAAATTTGGATTTTGACTACAACAACACTCAGAAAAGTTAGGTCAGAGGCAAAACAAGATCTTTATATAATAGAAGAGTAATACTGTTCTGTAAGATTCCACAATTGGTAATTTTATTGGTAACAGGTGAGGGGATCATGATTGGACTTCATGAGAGAATTGTCAATTAGTTCAAAAGGAACATTTCTCATCAAACAATTACAGTAAGAATTTAGGTCTTAATAGGTTGTAATATTATGAACAGATTCAGGGATTCTTGCAAAAGGCATGAGACTCCATCATGCTACCATAATGAATATGAAGGTCCTCCACCTGCAGGAGGGTCTAGTAAGGGACCGGTGCATTGTGAATTGGACAGCAGCTGAAGAAGGCAGGGGCCTTGCTGGTACAATGCTAGGTTACCAAAACTGGTTCTTTATACAGTAACATCTATCTAGTTGTTACCTCTGCATTTAAATATGTCAAACCAGGTGACTTTTAAAAAACAAAGTACTTTTGTTCAGGAACTTAAGTACAAATCTGAGGTACTTATACTTAACTTGAGTATTTCAGTTTTATGCAGCTTTATACTTCTACTCTACTACATCTCAGAGGAAAATACTGTACTTGTTTCCTCCACTATATTTGTCATTCGGCAACTTTAGTTAATTTTCAGGTCACAGTTTTTCATCCCCCTTCCTGTCCAGTGAAAACTACACATTTCTGACTGTGCTGACTTTGAATATTTATGATAAAGTGAAGGATCACATGTTCCTGTATGGGTTGAGAAACTTCTCCTCTTTAAGTTAAATAAACAAATTAAAAATCTTCTTGTATTAGGTGGAAAATGCATGGTCACAAAGCTGAAATCAGGGCTGTCAAACATTTACTAAAAGTTCTTCAATATAACTTGGATTATGATTGAAATGTTTTGCATTTAAAGCAGAACCACCAAAACAAATCAACATGTAGATCACAAACAACAAACTGCTACTGGCTGCCAAAAGGGTATTCCAGCACTGCTAAAGAATAAAAACAAATGAATGTTATATTCTGTATAGCAAAATTAATATATTTGGAACTAACACTTTTGTATTTACAGATTGCAATTACATTTATTTTGTAATATAATTACGTAATGGCATTACATCTAAGTAGTTACTCGTCCATGCTGCTAGTGGATGAGAGAAGAGGATTTACTGTTCGTATACTCATGAACAGTCAATGATGGGAAAATGCTGATTTTTCAAGGACTGCAGCAGATATGAAGTTATGCAACATAAGCCTTCACAGCATCTGTAAAACCTCACCAAACTCCATAAACTGTTAACAAGTCTACAGAGAACTATTGTAGCTAAAAGTAACTTTGCATATTTCCAACACAGATGGTGTGAAAGCTCAGCTGGCCTCTGATGAAAACCTGTGTCGCATCTGCATGGACGCCATCATCGACTGTGTATTGCTGGAATGTGGTCACATGGTAACCTGCACCAAATGTGGAAAGAGGATGAGCGAGTGCCCCATCTGCAGGCAGTACGTCGTGCGGGCTGTGCATGTCTTCAAGTCTTAAAACTATGTGTGAGTTCCAGAGCGGCCTGCAGGCGTGCACATGGTCTGAGCCCCAAATTATCACTGAGGGTGAACTGCTGTGCATGATGTCTGCCTAATGCTGCAGCAGGTGAGAGCATTGTCCTGGTCTTTGCAACCAGACTGTTGCCTCTGGCCTACCACCATTTGTTTTGTCTCTACTAACTCATGCTCCAGTCTTTCCTGGTAGACCATCATCAGCCCGACTAGGAGACTAACTCTTTCTTTAGTCTGTTACAAACACAACAAAAGCCCCTGCCATCACCTACTATACTTGGTTTGTTTCAGCATAAAGATTTGACTAGTAGCAGGAGTGGACAGGAGGTGGTCCCATGGATACTTGAAGTGGATCGAGCAGTTTGATTTAAAAAACAAAAAAAACAAAAAAAAGATCCCAGGGTTAGAGTCAATACAGTTTACACAGTCATGCTGTGTGACACTGTGTTATCTCCCTCAGTGTTCTTTAGGATGTGCAATATCAGATAAAAGAGACTTATATGTGTTTTTAAAAAATGACTCTTCATTAATCACATATGCACCTAGCCATCACATCTCACACCGGAGGGTGTAAGGTGCCAAACGTCATGCCTTTAATATATTTGGTTAAGATTTCACAGTATATGCATCTCATAACCAGCAAGCTTGGTGTGATAGTTTACGTTTTTCAGTTTCTCAAATGAACATGAATAGAAAATACAGTGTGTATATGTAAACTTTTCAATACTTACTGTGTGAAGGATGTTTCCTCATCTTAAATTAAGTGTGATTTTCTGCAGTCTGCTGGAGACACGAACAGTAAACTGCCACTTGGTTGTACCAGGTGCTGCATTCCCACTGCATTTTTATTTATTGCTGAGTTTTATTCAAAAGCTCTGGAAAAAACATTTTGTCAAACTTTTGTTACTCCTCTTTTATTTCAAACAACTTCCACCAAGCAATACCATTCAATATCTACTAAATGTATTGTCCATTAATGTGTTAAAACTCACAGTAGGTATATCAGGTGCTACTTTAATATCATTACTTTTGTCATGTAATTGAAGACTCCTTTGAAATATCCATTTCACAGTGAGAATTAGAGGGAACCTGGTTCATTTTAACCTGTTATGCAAATGAAACACTTGTTTTCTTGTCATGAGGTCCATTTTTTCAGACGTCACTGAAATATGTGTGTACAGTATGCCTGTGGTATGTTTTAAAAAAGCTGAACTGCTGTTAAGTGAATTGCATAGATAGTGTCTATTGTTGTTTACTGATAAGTTATTAAATGTATATTTTTCCATTTACTTGGGAGTTGATATAATTTAAAATTCAAATTAGTATGAAAGTTTAAAAATAAAATGACCTTTTTTCAGAATGTATTTCTGCTGGTTTTGATCAGATGAGTCCCTCAGTCCTCTGATCATGTAACTCTCACTATTAAAGTTGTGTCATGGTTTTGCTTTGTAGCCCTTTTGTCGTTGTCTGCTTCAGATCAAACCTAACATTGACACCATGCACTGTAACTCTGTAAGCTTGTTTGTTTCTCAAAGATGTCATTCGTGGGCAGCTATAATATTATCAGAGTAGGAGGTATCATGAGCATTCATAATCCTGGATCTTTATATTTTGGAATGTTGAACCTTTTTATTTTGGTAAATAAGAGAAAATGATTTATTAGATTCAATAAAATGCAGTACTACAAACCAAAATATAAAACCCTGCTTCTCATTTTGTTTATTTACAGCCAACAGAGTGTTTGGCTTGTGGAAGATTCTTAATTAAAAATAATCCAAATATCCCCAAACACCAAAAGGACTTTAATTTAAAATGAATTTAATATTTCAAAGTTTGTCTTAACTTTACATGTACATTATGTACAAAAAAGAACCTTTACATTGATATACTAAAATATTTCATGGAGACATGGTCACTATAATCAAAACAGTAACAAAATGTAAACATAAACCCCTCAACGATAATTCACAATCCAATGACACTCATCATAAAAGACTGCTGTTTAAAAGTTACAAAAAACCTTACAACTGTACTTAAAAAAAATGCAAATTCTCAAGATAAGAAATGCAAACCTATCAGAGGCTGAAATCAAGTGTCTTTGAAACATTTCTGCCAAACTTTATATATGATGAAGTTGAATACAGTCAAGCAAAAATTCTGAAAATGCTGAATAATGCTATAATGTCCTAAATCTTCATAACTTTAACATAAAAGTCACAAAATATAAAAAATGAAATCAAATTTGACATTTTCTTTTACAATACAACCAGTGTTGATCAATGTATATTTACTTGGCATAAATACTAAGCAACATCCATCTTCACAATTTCATTTGCACAAACCTTTCAGATGTAGTTTCCCAATATGCAAATACGCACAAGGATAAACAACAGGACATATAAGGCCTTAAAAACACCATAGTGTATTTGGCCTTGTCGTCGAGTTTTTATTATTAGTTGAAACTAATGAGACTTGAGATCTCATTACAGTGATTACATGTGGTTTTCTTGACAGTTTCACTGATATATTTTAGGCTTATTTTATGTAATTGAAAAAAGTACAGCCCTTTGTAAAACCTAAATTCAAACTCTAATTTCTGATTTCTTGAGAATTACTGTGTCCACACAGGCAAAAGTCAAAGAAAAACAATAGACAGACGTTTCTTTTTCATTTGGCTTGGTCTGTATGAATGATTACACCTGAGTTACACATTCTGGCACATGAGAAATCACTGTCTTATATGAAAGATTTGTGCCACTGTAAGAATCCTATTCCTGCACTTTGAATGTTTTTTTTTTTTGCCAAACTAAGAAATAAGCCTTGGGTTATCATGTGGAGCTCAGCGAAGGACAGGGAGTAAACAGATGATTATATTATTTAACATTTACTAAATCTATTAAATGTGGAAACAGATCTCTTTGCTGCATGCAGAGCTAAAACTCTTCCTTTCACTAAGCACCAATAATAATGGAGACCGACAGACCTCAAATGCAGATATGTCATCATAGAACTACATACTGTTAGTAGAACTAGCTTTGAAAAAATATGCTATATATACACTGCACACTTTTATAGTGTACATGTGAATACATTCATGTATTCATATCAACGGTATCAGTGCAAATAACTTTGAAAATCTTTCTACTAGATATTTCATTCAAATAGTGACATTCTGTTTAGTCTTATTGAGAACAACATGTACAGTACCTTTGTCCAATCTGAAACAAAGCACTGGCACATATTAAATATAAAAACACCCACACAAACAGAAGTTATCATTCTACAGTTTGGCAAAAAATCTGTAGACCTTTGCCTCTCAAGAATAAAGAGCTTAACAGTAATGTAGATTATCATTATTTCAATGAAACTATACTGTACACTGGTGCATTCAATACTGCACATAAATGTATGAAACACTTTCTGATACAAAAATATTACTCTATAATGCAGTAAACTTTGCATTGGAACAAAAAATAGTCTATGAACACCAATAGATAATCATGATACAATACATAATCATGAGGAAATAAATAACTTAAAAATATTTCAGAAAAACGACAGAAACAACAACATTTTTACAATATTGCCTTTACAGAACAAGAGTTACATTTTTACAAAAACATTCTGGTTTAGCAGCGCAGCATCCCTTTACATCAGGTTTTATAGAAACAAATCCTGCCCTCCTGTCCATTCAGTAGTCCAATTTATGAAATACAGCACAGTCGTCTGCTGCCTCCATGTGGACAGTAGTTTCACCAGTTGCGAATCTCACATTGTTCTAACTGATCTTTTGCAGTAGTTTCTCTTCTATCAGTTCAAACTGCACACTGACAGACATTTCTGCGATGAACTGGTCACAGCCTTCCTTGGTCACCTGTTTGCAGTAGCGCAGGTCAATATGACATATGCTCCCACAGCGCTTGAAATAGGTCAGCGACTGGTCTGTGACCCTGTTGCAGACTGCATCGAAGAATTAGGTTAGAAGAAAAAGAACAAATGATGCATACTAGGTCACCTGGACTGACATAAGCTACAACCCACACAGATTAATCAACCCTTTAGGATATTGTAGGAGATTAAATCCAAAGGCCTCGTTATGATAAGCAGTGTTCTTGGGATAAATGTAGCAATTGTTGCACCCAACAGATCCAATGTATTCACCTTTCAGCTGTTTTACTAATGGCCCTTTGAGGCACTGCTTTATAATTTAGCCTTTAACAAAGACGCAAAGCATTTGATTATTTTCAACACCTGTGCACTAACAGTGAAATCAATGTTAATGTAAACTATGCATCTATTTGACAGCAGCAAAAGACTATCATGTTATTATACTGTGTAAACCTGTACATGACACACCTAGGTAAAACCAATGGAATCTTAAACAGCACTGCAATAAAGCAATCTTAAAAGGTCAGTTTAAGGTATCTAAACCTTAGTTAGGCACAGATGATGTAGCTTAATAGGAAGATATCCAAAAACACCAGAATGGTCCCTTAACTTACACCTAAGACATGATTTTTAAGTTCATTAATAGAACAGCTCTGGAAAAAGTTAAGAGACCACCCCAGACTTGAAGACCTGAATTCCATTGAAAACTGCTGGAATGTGATCGAGAGGAAGATGGATGGTCACAAGCCATCAAACAATTTTGTCCAAGGAAGCACCCAACATCAATGTGAAAGACTAGTGGAGAGCATGCATCAAAACAGTGATTGAAAAGAAGAAAAGAAGGTTTAATCCACTAAATACTGATTCATGAACTCCTCATGTTAAAACATTACTATTGCATTATTTAAGTAAGGGACAATGTACAACAAGCTGGTTATTGCAAAATATACCCTGACAGGGTGATGGAGGGAAGCATAGAGGCCTTGAATCAACACATGCTGTACATCTGTGCATTATTACACTTATTACACAGGACTTAATAATTTGACAAAAAAATAATTGATTTAAAAATGATTTTATTGCTTCCAATACAAAACTTCCAATACTTGTCACTGACCAATTAGGAACAACAATTCAACAAATTTAAGATCTGAAAAAAATTAATTTCTTGTTATTTTTACCTGTTGTAATTTTCTGCAAATAAATCCTCTAAATGTCAATATTTGCATGTGCAATTTGAAAGAAATGTTTCTAGAATGTTTCATTTTACTCAAACACATATCTATAAATAATAACACCAGTGGTCTCTTAATTTTTTTCCCAAGCTGTAAAGAATAACATATCAGCCAAAAGGAGGCAGATTTAAAGTCAACAAAAAGAGGCTCCTACCTGACAGGTTAATGTCAGTGAGGGAGTCTCTGGTGGTCGTCCCTGCAGCAGTCAGGATGTTGACTGACTGATCTGTGACGTGGTTGCAGTAGCTGAGGTCCAACTTAGATAACAGGGGCATATAACGGATGATGAGGCGCAGAGATGTGTCTGTGATATCCAACCCTGCCAGACGCAGGTCCACCACATTACGCAGCTTACTCCTGTTGTCTAACTGACCTGAAGGACATCAATAAAAAAAATCACAGTCAGAAGTGTGTCTGTAGTTGACCCTTTGAATTAGCCTAGTACCAGAAAGCAGTTGTTTAAGACATTATCAGGGCAAAGGGCCATCCACACAAGAACTCTAACTACAACTATAACATTGTGAGCACCCACACTGATGAACAATATTGTTCTGTAAACAGCAGCTGGAGCTGGAGAATATAAACTGTGAACAGATGTATACTTTAAGTCAACATGTGTTTCTTGCCTTTAATCCACACAGCTCACACTGTAGAAAAGGCAAAAAATGATTATTAATCCACTTCCCTTCATAGAAAAATAAATGCGTTGCACTAAATATTTCAATACAAAATGCTGTTGGTTATCTCAAAAGGTCCACAATAAATGATCCACAAAGGTTAACATAATCCACAACTGGGTCAGAAAACTGACACTCCAGTTTGCCTTCACTGTAGGTGACTGCACTTAGAGGCTTGTTACTGTAATTGTTCATAACCAAAACTGTATGGCCTAGCTGTTTTCCTTCTCATTCATATTCTAAGAGTAAGATAAATAAAAGCTAAATCAGGCGACATGCAGAGCTAACGTGACATGCTGAATGACATCGACAGAATGGTTGATTGTATTACTGATTACATCAACTTCTGCAGTGACACAATAATACCTACAAAGGCTTTACACTGTTTCCCCAATAACAAACTTTGGATCACCAGTGGCATTAAAGCAATCCTCAACCAGAAAAAAGGCATTTAAAAATGGTGACAGAGAAAGTCTTAAACATGTGCAACATGAGCTGAAGAGAAGACTGAAACAGTCAATGTAGGACTACAAAAAGAAAGTAGAGAGGAAGCTGCAGCACAACAACATCAGAGGTATGTGGAAAGGACTTAATACCATCATTGGCTACAAAAAAAAGAATAGCCAGATGACAGTGGGTGATGTGGACAGAGCCAATGAACTCAATCAGTTCTTCAACAGGTTTGACATTGCCAAAAGCGGTTCAGCCACACCCACTCACTCTCCCTCCACTTCAGCAGTAGCTCCATCTTCATACAGCTGCTCCTCCAGCTTGAGATTGTACCTGCCTCCTCCACCTTCTCCTCCACAGCAGCTGGCCCAGATGGTGTGTGTTCAAGGCTTCTTAAGGACTGTGTTGCCCAACTGTGTGAACCTCTCCAGAAGAACTTCAACCTGAGTCTACAGTTGGGTAGGGTTCCAGCTCTGTGGAAAACATCATGTATTGTACCAGTACCAAAAGTGGGGCATCCAGCTGATGACTACACCACTAAAGAGCTACATGGAACACATTGGAATGGATGATGCTGTCCTCTACATCAAGTCTACTCTCATCCGGATGAGTCTGGTTCTTATGTGAGGATTATGTTTTTGATTGATTTTTCAAATGCATTCAACACAATCCAACCCTCCAACCTCAGAGAGAAGTTCCAAGGGATGGGGTGGACCCCTCAGTTGTTTCATGGATCACAGACTACCTGACAGGAAGGCCACAATTTGTCAGGTTGGGGACCTGTGTCTCTGGGACAATAATGAGCAGCACTGGGGCTCCACAGGGCACTGTTTTGGCTCGCTTCCTGTCCACATTGTACAGAGTGGTCTTTAAGTACAACTCTGAGTTCTGTCACATCCAGAAATATTCTGATGACACTGCTATTGCGGTGTGTATCAGGAATGGACAGGAAGGAGAGTACAGGGATCTGACCAAAGCCTTCTGCTTCCTACAAGACCAGAGAAATGGTGGTGGATTTCCAAAAGTCTAAGCTCCCTCTTCAGCCAGTCAACATTCGTGGAGTGGACATTGAGGTGGTGCCAACATATAAATATCGTGGGTTGGTGTGCATCTGGACAACAAAATGGACTGGTCCCAGAATACAGCACTCTGTCGAAAGGGACAGAGTTGTCTTTTTTTTCTAAGAGGCTCAGGTCCTTTGACATCTGCACTAAGATGCTGCACACGATTTATCAGTCAGTGGTGGTGAGTGTAATGTTCTATGCTACAGTCTGTGGGGAGGCAGCATCAAACAAAAGGACACAAGACGACTGGACAAACTGGTATAGAAAGCTCAGTGTTTGGAGAGAAGCTGGACTCACTGGGGACTGTGGTGGAGAGATGCATACTGAATAAGTTGGAGGACATCTTGAAAAATTGGGATCATCCTCTTCACCACATAATGACCGAAAAGAGAAGCAGCTGCAGTGGACGACTCACCTCACTATGATGCAGGACTGAACGTTACAGAAGATCCTTCATCCCCACTGCATCAGACTGTACAACACCTTAGTCAGTGGAAGATAGACTGGAGACAAAACTGACGATAGACTGAATAGTCTGTAAAAAATTCACAGATTACTTGTTTAATTTTTATTTTGCTTTTTCTTTACTTGAGCTGATGGATATAGACTTTCCCCTGGGAATTAATGAAGTTTATCTGAATTATTTGAATTTGAATGTGATTCTATATAAATTCAGACATATTCTGATTTGGTGTCTGTTTTTATTGTTCATCAAATCACTCTAAAAGTGATCCCAACAATATCATTCTACTCTGTCATTATTGTTATAGTTGTGGTGTGGACTCCTACATCTAGTTGAGTTAGAATGATTTTAAAAACTATATAGTTATAGTTATTGACATAATGCTTTGTGTGCACAGACCATAAAGGTGGTATTTTCTAGTTCTTTATTTCACATAATAATTAGGATAATCTGTCAGCTGATGAAGTGCCATTTTAACAGGGCCTTTTGGAGACTGTCTGTGTGAACATTAGGCTGGTACCTGGCCTGTTATCTGTAGGAGGCGAGAGCAGGTCCCTCATCTGGGCATCTTTTAGTCCCTCCACCCACTGAACATCCAGAGTTCGCAGCAGAGGACAGCTAGAGGTGCAAAGAGCAGAGACTGCCACCCAGGAGCATCCAGACAACAGCAGCACTCGCAGACCTGCAAACACAGCATTCATTGGACACTTTTCAAATCCACCTACAACATACTTGTTTTTGTGTTCTTGTATAAAAGCAGTAAGTTCCATTCTGTGTTCACGGGCATCAACCTGACAGGCTTAATACACTTCAGATTGATTTTCTATTTTTCTCCAGAGTCATCAGAATTTTATCTTATTTGAGGTCACAAAACAGTACCCCTGTCCAATTACAGTTAAATGAATGAATGAACTGAACTGAATGACAGAGTACTGCAACTTATAGAAAACAAAGTACACTGTCTTATTTAAATTGGACTCTGGGGTACAATTATCTGTTGTTGGGACCATGTTGCTGGAAAATTTGCAAAAAGTTTCATAAAGACAATAATTCAATTCTAACTTTTCTTTATGCACTTGATATATTTGATGTATTTTTAACACCTGACATAATGTCATTCTTACAATACATGCAATTTTTAAAAATATGTTCACATTTCATCTGTTGAGCAAATGTTATTAGAATAATTGTGTACTGAGGTCAAGAAATGGACTCTATAATGCGCTTTTCTACCACATGGTATCAGCTCAACTCAACTTGACACTACTGGCCTTTTTTGTTTCTTCATTGGGCAAAAGTTTTGGATAGTACCTGGTACGTTTTTTGTATCACGTCTGTCAAAGTTCCAAGCAAGCTTGGCTGATACTAAAGGGTGATGTGAAAACACTGCAGACAACTGATTGAGAGAGAATCGTCAGTATCACTGCATCATCGTGTGAGGTAATCTGAACAAACCTGCCATGTAGTATTTCTCAAACTCTGGTTTTTTTTTCACCACTCCACAGCAAGGAGACACATTTTGTTGAAGCTGAAATCTGCAAGACATCTATTGAGAATCAAGAACAGCATCCTGTCAATATCTTCCATTGTTCCTGTGTGCGTCACGTTGAAGATGACATCACAGCAATTTCACACGTCACTATGACAACCAGCTACACTGAGGGGGTACTATATCTGTAAAAGAAACTGAAGAATATGATACCAAAAGTGAGTAGAGTTGAGTCGAGTTGAGCCAGTACAATATGGTGGAAAACGGCTTTTAAGCTTCAAAGGCAATTTTTTTTTTTTATGTTACTAGGTAAAAATTCCATTATAACCTTTCAGCATATTGTAATAGAAGCGGTCGTAGAGCGAATGAGACTTATGCATCTCCTTTTGGTTCTGTTTTCAGGCTTAGAAAATCTAGACAGAAGATCACACATCTTTCTTTCCAGAGAGGGTGGATATAAAAATGGGTAACTGACAGCTGTAATTACCAATCACTAATCAAGAATATATCAGTCACATCTCCACTGCGAAGATTCTTCGGCTCATCACAGAAGCAACATGACAGCTCCTGGAACTGAGAGATTTTGGCTTCACTTTTCCATAGGGCATTGCATTGTTTCTCTTTATTTTTCTCTGTCTCTGTTTAGGACCGAGAACAGAGAGCTGCAGGAGGAGGGTGTGCATTTTCACTTCTGGAATTTTTTTCCCCTACAGCTCTAACAGCTTTTAGTCCTTTCAGTACTTCACACAGATACAAACACTATTGCTCTTATTTCTCACCAAACATGTACCTTATCTTTTATGACAAGCAGTACGAAACCGCGCTGCATGAATTTATTTACCTGGCAGTCTGTTGATAAGCCAGCTGAGCTGCTTCTTGGAGATGTTGGTCCAGCTGAGGTCCAGAGCTACTGGCTGTCTCCGGATGATTCCACTCAGCATGAGTGGTGTGATGGACTTACAACGATTAAGATTGATGTGCTTCCAGAGCCTCTTGTCGCAGCACCTAGTGAAACACACAGCAGATACTTTCAGACGGCTGCTGCTTTATGATGAAGTGTGTTAGACACGTTTCCAGCTCTGCAGTACATCTTGTACTCACCATCTGTTCCAGGTCCTGCAGACTCGCATGCACACACAAAGGTCTCTGTGAGCCAGGTGACTGAATACTGTCATCCACATCTCTCTTCGCATCAGGTGTGCTTCGCCATCATTAAGAGGCAGCCTGTCAGGCGGGGGGCTGATGGGAGGGGGCCGGATTACATGGCGCTCCATTTGAATACATTTCGGTGGTGAGCGGCAGGGGAGTGGCCGGGGGCAAATAGGTGTGATCGGTGTGCTTCTGTTCCAGCCCAGTGGTGAGTAACCTCGTGGTGTGCCGTTCACCTCCCGCCCCCTGTGGCGCAGCCAGTCACCCAAGTCACTGCTGCCATTATTAAGAGGCCATCTAGGCTTTGGGTCGTCTACTTCATTCTCAGGTTCGGGCTTAACAGGCCGGTGGTTTTGATTGGTCAGGCTGTCCTCTGTTTTCAGTGGCCGTCTGTTTTGATTAGGCTGAGCGTCTTCAGTTTTAAGGCCCCTACGGCTCTGATTGGCGGTCGAGTCCTCTGTTTTTAGTGGTTTACGGTTCTGATTGGTCACAGAGTCCTCATTTTTCAGTGGTCGTCTGTTGTGATTGGCTGCGCTGTCCTCTATCTTCACTGAGCTATGGTTCTGGTTGCTCAGACAGTCTTCTGTCTTGGAAACCTCCTGGTTAAACTCCTTGCTTGACTCTTTCGTGAGCCGCCGGCGCTGATGGCGAGCCTTCAGCTGACTGGAGCTCCTCTCTTGGGATTCACCTGATTCACTGCTCGGCCCAGCTCTGGGAGAGTTGGAAGAAGATTGGTCACTTTCTCTGGCTGTTCTCAGCAGAGGACCTAACAAGACCTTAGCTTTGTTCTCTGCACTGCTGTCTCTCTCTTTTGTCAATGTCTCCTCTTCCTCCTCTTCCTCATCTTCATCTTGATCCTCATCGTCAAACTCCATTTTCTCCTTTAAATGACTCCTGTCCAAGGGGAATCCATCTTCTTCTTCACAATCCTCATGGATATCTTCTAAATCACCATCATTCTCTGCCTTGATTTGCTGGAAAAGCTTTGGGGATATTGGATCTTCAGGTTTTAAGGGCTTCTTCTATGATAGACAGAAGAAGAAGAAGACAAGAAACAGAAGCAAAGTGAATTGTCTTTTTATTATAGTTAATTTGAAACTATTCTGTTTTCAAGAACAGGTTAATGATAAAATTACTTTCTTTTCTTTCCACTAAATAAATGAAATCAAAAATTCAGTGTAATCCGCTCATAGTGATCAGATCTGTTCAGGTCAAATTGACCAATACAAGCACATAATTACTACAACCAATCTTTATTTAATAATCTTTATTTCTCATGCAGATATTATCAACTCATGCTTCACATAACAAACATGTTCTTATCAGTGATTGTATTTTTGTATGTTTACACTTTTTAAATTGGTGTTTTAGACAATATTCGTGCCAGATGACAGGTTTGCAGAAAGATAAGGCTCTCACCTTCTTTTTCACAATGTCAGGTTCATCATTGGTGTCAAAAAGTTTCCTCTTTTTCCTCAGTGGGTTGTCCTCGAGCCTTGGCCGGGGTGTACCATCCAGAGACAGCAGGGGGGGACGTTTCTTCAGAGGCTCTTCATCCTTTCTCTTTGGGATTTCTTCCCTTTCTGCCTTTCTTTTCAAAGCAGACGATGTAGTCAAAGCAGTAACAGTTGCTGTAGCCACCATCGGAGTGTCCGGCTCCTCTTTTGTGTCCCGGTTTAACCGTGGTTCTTTGAGTAGTGAGCCAGGAAGGTTTGAGGCATATTTAAACCCTGGCCCCCTTTTTTGCTTTGAGGCCAAAAGGTTAGAAAAAAGAAAGCACAACTTTATTCCTCTGGTTCTTAGATTCTGAGACACACTGAACTGTTTCATGTTTTCATTATTTAGACACACAAAGAACGGAGTCCATAGAGATGCTTACTTTCCCTGTTTTCCCAGCATGGTTACACTTTGGACATTCCCAGCAGTTTGGTAACTCGTCATTGACGACTCCACTTGAATCTTTAACCTGATCAAAGAACCACATTGAAACTACTAAATACCACATCACAATCAAAAGAAACAAGAAGGTTGGGGAAAATACAAGATACTTAACAAATAACAAATAAGTAATTTACCTTCAGGCAGTTTGGATGAACAATTTCATTGCAGATGGAGCACTCCATGAGCATCAGGTTAAACTTCTCTTCCTCATCCTCCACTGTGTCCTCCTTCCCGGCTTCTCCACAGACCAGACACACTGCTGTGTGGGGCAAAACAGGCTGAAAAATACACAAAGTTTCAGTTAAGGAGTCCCTGTACAATTAGTCTCCTTATTTGGAACAGATTTGCAGATGACATTGTAATTGACAAACTAGCTATCAAACTAGCTAACCAAACCAAGATTGTGTCACTTACATAATTTCAAACAACTGATGATTAAATTACAATACTAGGCTCAAAAAATTTATCTAGACAGTGTTTTGTGTATGCTACCAGTGAATATATACTGTATTAACATTAGAGTTCATTTCTATTTATTCAAAGGTTTACTGTTCTTGTTTGTCAGTTCAAAAACATGCCATTACAAACAACAAATTGATAGATGTGGGAACTCCAACACTAATGAACTAATAAGATACACTTAGATTGAAGTATCATTTCAAAGCAAAATAGTGTCAAGTGTGAGTTAATCATATTGGCATCTCAAATGTGGGACACAGTTGCTAAAGACTCAAAGACCACAAGTATGGAATACTGGGACAAATGCCCAGTCTCTCGCTGAAATCCATTTTCTTCTCTTTGCCACTCATAGGAGCTGAAATATTCTACTTCTCTAACTTTTTATGTCAACTACACCCTTGTAACCATTTACTACAGTCATACCAACTACATAAATCCAGTAATCAAAAAGACATCCATAGCCATTAGCATCATGTCAAGATAAAACCTGTGAATATAACTTACTGCAATGCACTGCCTCATGATGCACGACTGTTTCATTCGGCCTGGCCCACCAAACTTCTTCATGTCTTTACAAAAGTGGCACTCTCCACACTCGGTCCGGAGGCATGCTTCACACTTCCGGCAGCGTGTCCTTCGCCTCCTGGCACCAGATGTTCCCCGACTAGCTGTCAGCTTGACTGCTGATGCAGGAGAAGCTGCCATCTTAGGTTTCGGCCGGTTGGGAGGCCGGGGCTAAAAGGATGAAGAGGATACAGTGTCAGGTACCTAAAATGATTAGCTAACAAATTTTTAGTAGGCATATAGAGGTCAGATGAATTAGTCTGGTGATGTGGCTTAATTGTATTATTTTAAAGAGCATCTTACATTGCTACACAGTGAGTGAGAGTAGAACTTAAATACTCAACAGTAGTAAAGGAGGCAAGCATGGATTGAAAGAAACATTGCATCAACATTGATAAACTGAGTAATATCTGCACACTGACTCATTCATAAACATATTTAAATTAACGTTTCAATTCTGTTGGGTCTTTATCATGTTTTTTCATGAATTTTTTTCAAATGTGTTTATGTTTATTTCTTTATTTTAGCAGATTTCTATTTTTTCAGGTAAAAGGAAGGCATTATCTCAGAAGATGATGCTAATGTTTTAAAACATTAAGATTTGAATGTTCTTAATATGGTTGCTTTTCAATATATAACAAATATTTGTAATAAGAAAAAATATCCAGATCTTTTATTAAATCCAACTGAGTTAGAGTTATGGTTGATGTGAGTGATACTATCTGATATTCTCTTTGTGCTTTTAGACTCAGGGTCAATAGTGACAAAAGCATACATATGCAAAACGAAAAAACAGCACATTCATTCATATATGGGGTGTGTTCAGTACATATCCACAAACAGAAATCTGATCAAAACATGCTGTGTGTAAAAACATATTATGTGTAGCTGTTAAAGCCCAGGATACAAGGGGAAAACAAACACATCAAGAATGTCCCTGGAGGCGTCTTCCAAATTTAGCACTTGCATGTTTCTACTTCAAAGAGAAACTGCACTTAGGGCTACATTTCACACACGGATCACTGGAAGCTATTATTCTCTGTTAGGGGGTGTGCAGACTAATTTACAACAATACACATTAAATATGCTCTATTTAATAGAACTGGGGAATGATGATGAGATGCGTTTCATCTCCACTCTTATTGGTCTGATGTATATTCATGTATATTCTGTTAATCCTACCCTTCCCAGGCTTCAAGCCCAACCACAATATTATATATTTAACATAAAAAAATGATCAGAGTATTGCAAACATTGTCATATGAGAAAATATGTGGCAGTGTGTGAAATGAAACAAACAGCAACAAGGACTGCAAAAGGCTGCAGCTCTAGGAAATGAAGATCTGATTTCTTTAGTTACATCGGCAGTGCAGATTTTCCTAGCGTCAGCATAGCAACAGCCACGTCCCATTCCCTAACAGAACAGTCTATGACACACAGACTTGTAACCAATAAGAACTGTAATGAGAGACTCGAACTGAAAAAGAAAGCAGGCTCAATCTTAGGCATATTAGAAAAATGTATTGTAACAATAGCCATGAAACAGACTGACATATGCAGTCAGATATGTGGTTACCAGACAGCATTAGGGTGAGATATTGGGGAGGGGGGCATGTGCAATCTGCACTGTACAGTTCTGGTGGTATTCAGGGGGATTATAGACAGCAGGTTTGTTCTAGAAAAAAACTGACCAGATATGTGAAAAAAGAAATTCACTACTGAAGATGAAGCACCACATTCTGTAACACAGCTTTTCACAGGTTCTTCAAGTACCAAACAACAGGTAAAAGTCCATTATTAATGCTGCTGTGAGGTTACATTAAAAGAACAGGTAGAAAGACTCTATTGGGTGTACTACCTTTTACTATTTTCTGATTACGCCTGAAAATTAAAATCAGGTACAGCTGCCCAAACGATAATAACAAATAACACCTAAAAAAAGATCTGGTGATCTCTAAAGTAGCTATCTCACTCACACTCAGAATTAAATGACAGGAGAGACTGACAACAGCACTGGCAAATAAATCACTTTATTCCAGTGTGTACCCCTATCTCTAAAAAAACAGAAGTGTAATAGAAATCATGCTATCCTAACAAGAAAGCATGTTTGAAGCTAAACCTTCAGTGGTTTGTTTACAGAAAGGTAGCCAATAGTAACCACAGTACACACACTTATTTTTACAGCATATAATATATGCATGTGATGCAAAAGACCAACCCATAATTACTTGGCTTTCACAAAGCTTGTTCAGCTGGGATGGCTCTTATATTTACATGTCTCAACATAGTCTTAGAACTCTTTAGGCTACTGAGGAGCACTGATTACTGTGACCAAAATTTAAAAAATACTATTATGATTGGCCAAGCATGCAGTAAGTAGTTTAGCCCAGATTTAATGTATTATCAAAGGACAGTGAAAAACAGTATAACACGTCAATTCTGGCATCTATAGTAACTCTGACATTTATGAGGACTGTGCAACTGGAAGCTAAGTTGTAAAGGCATGCTTGTTAAAACGTGCAGATTTTCAAAAGACATTCTTAGCTCAGTTGTGTGAGATCAAGACCATCTGCAGAAATAAAAACTAACTAAAAAAATTGAAATATGTAATGACATTTATCAGAAGAGAACTAAGCTCCTTCATTTATAGTTGATGGTGATCAAGAAATGATGTAAGGGGGGTGTGATTAAAATATTTACATTATCAAAACACATTTCTTGCTGTGTAAGCAAATGTCTATGTAATCTCAGATATACCATTGTACATACATAAAATACATCAAATTAATTTATAATGACTAATTAATGTTTTTTATTAACACATACTGATACCAAATAAACAATTTGTTTTACTGTCACACATGATCCAACATGTGTATCCAGTGCTTTTACTCTTAGACCAAAAAGGATTCTGTCCTTTTTGAATTCCCATTGCTCTGGTCCTTTGAGGCAACCAATAGCAATTCTTAGGTAGTGAGATATATAAACACAGCCTTCTCCTTTGCTGACAAAAACACCAAAACACAAGATCATGCACACACACATACCTACAACAAATCTATCCAAAAAAACAAAGAAAAAAGCACCAGAGGTAGTCTGAATCTATGCCATTATCTCCAAGTAGCTTAATTTCCTCTCTGCTCTGTGATGCTGCACAATGCTCTGTCTGGCACAAGTATTCCTCTGGTGGCCTCACTACGCCAGCCTGAAGGGGTTTGGTGTGCTAACCTGCTCAGAGTCTGAGTCGTAGTCCTCATCATCAGCGCTCAGCGACATGGCCATGGCTGGTTTTTCACACACCGTCCAGCTCACAGCAAACTGACATGGCTGCAGTCTCCTCCTCCTTCTACTCCTGCTACTGCTGTCTGGCCTACAGCCCTCCCTCCTGCTCCAAAGCTCCACAATACCACAAGCAGATGTAGAAAACACAGACAAGCCTGCCTCATTAATATGGACTGACTCCCTGGAAAAGAGGAGGGGCACTGGGAAGCAATTGGCCAATTGGAAATCACGGTGCATCAAAATATTTACCGGGGGTGTCTGCCTTTCTCCAATCAGAAAAGAATATGTAAAAACAGTGCAGTCATATACATGAGTATCACAGGGAGAGGAGAGAAGGCCCTGCACACCCAATAGAGCCAGATGGCATTTCATTACAAAAAGCAAACACAAAGAGTCCCCAGGACCAGCAGCTGGCCTTTGGAGGGATGGGTGGGGGTGATACAGAGGGTCCATGAAAACACAAGAAATCTCTTAGATCCAAAACAATGTCCTGTCCTCCTGCTTCCTGGTGAGAATCATTATATGTTATAGCATGTGTTCAGCCAAAATAAGTACACAAGGTAGTTTTTCCTCTTCCAATTGAATTTACAGTATTTCATTCTGAAAATATAAACATTACTACTACTGCATACACACCCGTATTTATATCTGTGCTATTTATAGGAGTTTAGTCATTTTTACGTTTTTTTAATGCCATATATTCTATGCTAAATGTGGCATCCCATGTGCTTCCATTGTAACCCATTCAGTTTAGACACAGCTGTCTATGCAGGGTGATTACAACTGTCAAAAATATGTAATGTTTGAAAATATTTCATTTAAGGATTATCTGACTACTAAGGTTTGTGTTTGTCAGCGGTCTGACATTTAACATCACAGATGTTGCCATAAGGTCATTTTCCTTTTCACAGCTTCTTGTTCAGCTTAAGTCTTGATGAGACGATGAGAGATGAAATGATACGTGTCTTTAGATCTTTAACATTACTTACACTTTGCACAAGGATGTGTTTTCCTTGCAGTACTAGTTCTAAGACCATCTTGAAAGGGTAAAAAGTATGAGAGAAAATTCCATTTCCTTTCCTTCCAGTTTTTAAGTGGAAAAATTGAAAACCAAGATGGGTTTGATATTTATACCATGTATACCAGCTAATGTCAAATTTGATACCTGATAAAGCGGCTAAAATTTAAATACCTGATCAACAGAGAAGTTTGAGCTTAAAAGCTTGTTTTGTGATCCAGAGCACAACATACAGTGTGTGTTAATGACAACTCAATACCGGTCGCCTGTTAAGCGGCCAGCTGTGATGTGGATAAGATGAGAGGAACAGAAATAAATAATAAAACAAAAACTCATTATTTACTTCGTTCAGCAATGCTGCAGCCTGTTAAATCCAAATTATGCAAATAAGTACATCTGCAGCTCTGGGGAAACAGTACAATGACTTTTGAAGAGTGGGAAAAGGATTAAACTCAAAAAACAAGAGACTGAAGATGATGAGAGGGACAAGAAGAGACTGAAAGTGAAGATAAAAAGCGCCACACGTGGGAGGTAAAATGAGAAATGATGTCAAATAAATGTAGCATATGCATGCAAACGTTTCTCACTTCTAAGAATTCCTTAGAGTTGATGAAAATTTGTAAACATACATCAGTGAGAAGTAAATTGGGACAACTTGGCAAGGCTTCAAATAAAAGATATGCCTCTAAACTCTGCCAGTATAATACCGGGTTACTGATGAACCTCATTACTTGTCTGATAAGTCCAATCCCACGGTATGAAACATTATCGTAGCTAGTTTTGAGCAGTAAAGACACTATTCAAAAAATCCTGCATACTATGTGTGCTCACTTTATACAATCAGATACACAAGACAATCACAGACTGCAGACCCTTGCCCCCTCATATCCCCTATGCTGAATAATTCATTCAAAACATTTATCTGGAAGGACCATTAAATATGGTTGATTTAGAAATGGAAATATGCTTTCAGTTCTGGATCATCTTCCAAAACAGCAAGAAATTGTTATTGATAGATATTATCATGTAGTATATGTATGAATTTTTCAGAGCAATAGCTACCTTCATTTCTAAAAAAAAATGACAAAAATGTACCAATGGTGAGAATCCTTTAAAAACTTCTAGAATCCAGATTCGTATCCAGATCTGGACCATATTCGAGGAGGACTGAGAGATGGTAAAGACATACGTACTGTACCTTGTGCATGGATAGAGACAACAGACAGACAGACCCGATTGCATGGAATCACAACTCAAAAAGCATGAGTATCACGTTTCTATTAACCTAATTGTAGAACCCAAGACACAAACCCCATTTCCAGAAAAGTTTTCTAAAATGCAACAAAAACTAAAACCTGTGATTTGTTTATTCATTTTATAAAGAAAAGATTTGTAATGTTTTCACCGATTTTGTACATACAAAAAAAAAATTTGAATCCTGCAACACACAAAAGTTGTGATAGAGACAAAATACGATTAAAAAGTTTATCGAATATACAAGTAACACTGTTCATTAAGATTCTACAATTAGCAGGTTAACTGGAAAAAGTTGTGGAGATCATGATTGGACATAAAAGGAGCAACCACCAAAGGCTTATGGTCAGATTTCCTAAGGCAGCACAATTAGCAATGTCGCAAACCAGAAAAAGCACTAAAGGCCTAGTTTTTGAGGGTGATCTACTAATAATATACAAAATTATGAACACAGACGCAGCCAGTTCATTTCAATATTGGCTTGAGTGGCTCTATGAAGACCAGTGCAAATTTTGGAAGAGCCAGATTGTGCATAGACACACCTGATGAAGGCATGGGGATTCTACTAACAACACAGACACAGCTTGTTATAGTAATGAGACAAACACAAGTTTAGGTTTTACGCATGTGTTTCTTTCAGGAAACAGCAACACAGACCAAGAAGAGGCAGCAGAAGGAGTTTTCTGCAGTAGAACTGGAGGTGTTAGTGGATGAATGTAACCAAGACTAAAATAGTGGCCTAAAATATTTTAAAATCTTCAACCTGTCCACAAAGACATATCAGGATCACCATTGCAAGCGAATTAAATACAGGACGGGGAGGGCCATTCCACTGAGGAAATTAAAGAAGATGGCACAGTGCATGGCACAAAAGGGATCACATGGAGAAGTGACATTTGTAGGCTGCCATAGCACAGAATTATAATAATCCATAATTCAGATTCACTTTATTAACCCCTATGGGAAATTCAATTTTTTTCTATTCAGTAATGCACAACACTTTGTGGTCAAACCTGACCAGTAGATAAATGTGTTATATATGGCTATTGTTTTTTAATACCAGCAATACAGAGGAAACATTGTGCACTGTCTGTATTGGCTACAGAACCAAGAAAAAAATCCAAACACAAATTTGAATTTCACTGAGCTGAAGAATTCTTGTATTTCATTTAGGTTTTTTTGTCCTGAAGCCTTATGACTTTATGTGAAAGTAAAACCTCTGCTTGGCTTCTTGTTGAGCCTCCTGGTGATTTGGTAACGTTATGTCAGTGGCTCTTTCCAATATTGATATCAGAACCAGGAACAACACAGGTCAAAATGTGGACTGTTTAGTAGTTGATCTGCTCTGATAATGCCTTCTTCTGTCATTCCAAATAAACACGAGTGGAGAAAATTTGCACTCTGAAAGGGAAACTCTTACAAATACATATGCAATTAGGCCACATGCAAAAGTAACTGTGCCCACGCCTTTCCAGTGGTAACTTTGTGCTGCACCTCTTTAATAAATCTCGACTGTACTTTTTTAACGCCAAAGGGCCAAGGGTTTGTGCTGGCACAAAGTGTTAAGAAATCTGGCCCTTAGTCTTTACAAGGCTGGTTAAACACTTTGTGCTAAACACCATTAGCAAATTGTCAGTCAGTTCAAAAAGAATATTTCTCAACACAAAATTAAATTGTATTTCAGTCTTTCACCGTCTACAGTACATAATATGTGTGAAAAGATTCAAGGAGTCCAGGGAAGGAGTCAGTGTGTAAAGTTCAAAGGCAGAAACCACTGTTGAATGTGCATGACCATCAAGCCCTAAGGTGGCACTGCAAGAGAAATGTGATGAATATAGCCACATGGACCCATTTTCACTTAACACAGTCTGTCGCTGCATCCAGAAATGCAACCTGAAACCATATTACGCAAGGAGGAAGCCCTATACCAATTCTGTGCAGAAACACTGCCGAGTTCTCTCGATCCGAGCTCTTCTGAGATGGACTGAAAGACAGTGGAAACATGTGCTGTGGTCAGACGAGTGCACAGTTCAGCACGTTCAGACTGTTATCAGTGAAAGGTACAATAGCAGCATCTGTGATGATCTGGAGCTGCATCAGTACCCACATGGCTGACTGTACATGTGTGAAATTACCATTGATGTGAAGACATACATTGGAATTTTAGAGAGATATGCTGCCATCAATTCAAGATCTTTTCCTGCTAAGTCTGTGTTTTTTTCAGCAGGACAATGTTAGGCCTCTTTCAGCACCAGTTCCAACAATGTGGCTTCATAGTCACAGAGTGCATGAGCTGGACTGTCATGCCTGCAGTCCACATCTGTCTCCTATTGAAAATGTATGGACATCATGAAGAGAAGAATCAAACAGCCACCATGGACTGCTGATCAGCTCAAGACTTGTGAACAGCAAGAATTACACTTGCAAAAGTGTTAGTGTCAGTTCACAAATGATTAAAAAGTGCAATAAAAAGGAAAAAAAGATGTATCACAGTAGTAAACATATCTCTCAGAATAAAGGTTTAAACAAATAACAGAGTTTAGTTTCTATTGTGCTTTGTATTTCTGGAAATGCGGTTTGTAGAAGCACCCGGTGGCTGAGAGGTTAAGGGTGTTGACCATGAAATGCAATATCAGTTCGACTCCAGTTCAGAGACCTTTGTTGCATGTCAACTAAACTAAACCCTTGTTTCCTGTGTACTTTCCAATGTTTCTCTATCAATGAGACATGAATGTCACCCCCCAAAAAACTGAATGAAAAAAGAAAGAACTATTTTCAGTAAGAAAAGAAGCAGTAGAAGCTAGTAAAAAACTGCTTCTCACAATGTAGTGTAAATATTGGTACCTTTATAATTTTCTTCAGCCAGTATACCACAGGAACTCCAGTAATTGCTAACTTGGGGTCATCATCAGCATGTTCCTTTAAAACAACCTAAATAGCAATAGGACACAAACAAAAAAAACTAAACAGAACTTTGTCATGTGTACTGAATCAAGTACTGTGTGTCTGGAAAAAACGTCCTTTGTCAACTTGCTATTTCTTACCTTCATGTACTCCAGCAGGCCTTGTGGATCCTCAATTCCCTCTGGGACACATTTCTTATTTTCAGGGAGGGACTCCAGCTTCTCAACCAGCGTCTTAAGGCCACTCAGTTCAAATTCTGTCAAATAAGTCCATTTATTCTGAAACTCTGAGGCAGGAGAGTTAGACGGAGTTTTTGGAAAATCTAAAGTGGTGGAGCTGGGATTACAGCTGTCTTCAGAGTCAACAGATAAAACTGCTTTTAGGTGTTGGCCCTTAATGTTATCAGGTGAACTGGGACCATCCTGAGCAACTCTCTCAGATTTTTCACCCTGGTCATCCTTGACCTGAGTCTCACATGAGTCCTCATTAATGTCCTGGCTCCTTGAGTCAGAGGAGGCCTCAAAGTCTAAAAGGACACAATGACACAAAAGTAATATAAAATGGCTTAGTAAACAGCGATATCATCTGCTACATCATTTTTTTTTACAGGGCAACAAAATCATGCAACCCTTCCATGATAAGCAGTTAGATAAGAATTTTACACAGAGCTAGCAAATCCCTCAGGTGCCTAAACTAGTAAGCTCTGACCTTCAAAGTTAGTGCAGCAGGACAGACAGAGATTTTACTCATTATTAACTGAGAAAAGTCAACCCAGTCACCAGAAATAAAATGTTTTCATATGTTTCTGTAAACCACAGATAAGTAAAATCTCAAAATTTCTGAACCAAACATTGATTTCATATAAACATTTATAGATGCATGTACATCTCACCTATTAGCACTGGCTCTTTGCGGGTCTCCTGAGAAAGGTAGGACCGTTTAGTCAGGCAGTATATGTACCTCTCCAGAACATACCAGCATATCTCATAGTAGAATGGAAAACGGAACTTAGAATGAACCTGAAAATTAAACAAAAACTTATATTAGTACACCTATTAGCACCACTCATAGAGCTTACTTAGCCATACACCAGGACGGAGCTAAGCTAACTTGCTGTCCATCAACAGAGAGCCAAGTTATTGTGGTATCACCCTTTAACTCTACAAAGTAGAGTTAAAGTAACTCTACAAACTCTTTGTACTCTTTCTCCAGCTTCTGATCTTTTCCACAGCACTCAGAGGATCACCCCATATATAAATATACATATTAGGGTAACATGGGAATCATCACGAACCTTGCAGCCTACTTTACCCATGGTGTTATGTCACTAATCAAACAGAATGGAAAATGAAACAGCATGTGAAACTACACTGTAAATGTAATGGGATATATACTGTACTGTTTCCAAGTAAAACGGTACTATACTGTAGAAAGCAACTTCGAAACAGCATGTATGTTAGTGTAGGAATGTAGCCGTTTTTTTACAGCAATTTGTTACAGTGTAGACTACTGCAGGCAGCACCTGATTTAAAGTGACACTAAACCCTCTGACTCCATTCACTGCATGATTCTGAAAACTGTGACAAAGTTGGAAAAAAGGAGAAATGGGGAGTGATCAGTGCAGGTGTGGATATGTGACAGGAGTATGACAGAGAATCACAAGACACCTCTACAGAGGCTCTGAAAGAGTTAGTTTGAGTTTTTGTACTGATTGTAACACCTAAGAAAGAAACATCTATAAATAAATATCCCTTTAAGTGTGCCCTATATTTAGAGGTTTTTTTTTCTTTTTCTTGGGGTCATACAGTCCTTTCCCACGGGAAACTGAAGCCCTGAAGCCTCTTAAACCTACCAGAGTTCGCCAAAAAAAAAGAGCCATTCGGCAGCCTGTGTTATTGTTATTGGTCAGGGCATTACATTTTGATGCACAGGGTACTTTTAAAGGATAATTTTTCGATGCACAGCATAGGTGCTGAATAGTCAGAAAGACGTCTAAACAATGCCATGGTTATGGTTAGAAAAACAGTTAGGTAGGCAGAAGGACTAAAATAAGAAAGGTGAAGAGAGAAAACACAAAAAAAGCATGAAATTGGCCAAGAACCATGGTCTCCTGTCACCTGGCACATGTCACCAATATCCGACATCTAAGGACTTACACTGACTTCTATCGGGTCATCCAAAATTGATGTGACAGGGGCATCCATACCCTCATAAGTTGGAATCATAATGCGGGTCAAGTTCACAACAACAAAAGTTAAATAAGGTCACTCATGTGTTTTAAGACATTATTTTGGACTCAAACCAACAATAACTGATGAATGCAGCAGTTTTAAGAAGCAAAATCACTGCCTCCTGTGAGTCTGGTGGTTCTAAACAGACCGATATAATGGCTTCAGTTCGACCTGTCAGAAAATGAATGAGCTTTGGCAGAACTTGACTGAAGGAAAGGTGGACTGAAGTCTTCTGATTAGAGGCGGTAAAATTGATTTTTTCAATACGTTTCATGACATAGAGTTTTACTAACACAATACTAAAACTACAACTCTATATCATCACCACGGTGGGAAGGTGCAAGAAGATTTTTCAACCAGGAAGCGGCAAATTAAGCGTTTTTCACTCTTAATATGCCGTTTTTTACATATTTGTCAATTTTTATGTGTATTATTACTAGAATTGATGCGTTTCATCAAAATTGGGTCATGTGATTCTGTTTCCAGCTCGAAAATATATTTTAGGGTTTAGTATAATGGTCATGGGTCTCAGAGAGATAAATCCATCCCAAGTAGAGTTTACTGTGTTGAAGTGCAGGTCAGAGCTCAGCCACAGATCAGGGGAATGCAACATGGTTCCTACCTTAGTCCTGTTCTCTATCTCATGGATGGTTAGCTGCATAGGAATGTTAAAACTGTGCAAAATGTTGCCTCCAAACACCAGTGTGTCCTCAGGAGTGTAGACAGCATGAATCCACCCTTAATCAAAAGACATACTGTGCATTAAGATAGAGAGAGATTTCATGCAGACAAACTTGCATGTCTTAAGTATGCGTATAAAGGTCAGCTAAAGCAAAATGTCTATGCCAACACACCAGATGGGATAAAGAAGGTGTATCCTTGCTTAAGCTCCACTCTCTGGCATCCATCAGCACGGTCTCCTAGGAAGATATCACTCTGCTTTCCTGAGAGGACCCAGTCCTCATACAGGGCCAGGTTATCAGGGGTTGGAGGCACCAGCCAGAACACCTGCAAAAACAAAACAAAAAAAGGTATTCAGTTAGGCCATTATGTCTGAAACTGTACAAAACTGTTTTACCTGATTAATTTACCTTATATTTTAATTGCTTCAATTATTCTTACAGGCTTTATTATTTTACTGAATCGCCTTCTATTGTTTTTATCACCAGTGTTTATCCAAGTTTCTTGTTACAGGGTTTCCACACATGTACCAATATCATTTCCATGACAATTCACAACCTTTATATACATAAACAGAAGTAAATTATTGTATGAAAATTAAAAAGCAACTTTTTTCATTCTCTAATTAGCAGTTATTTTCATATTCACTTCAAATACTCAGTAAAGCTGTTAAGTTAATAAGCCATTTTTCTATAGATTAAAATAATACAGATCCAAAATTAGGCAAAAATGCACTACTCTAGGTCATATAACAACAACAAAACCTATCGCAGCACCTAAGCCCTCCACAAACCTAAGGAAAACCCTGATGTCCACTCCATTTTCTCTTCAGTGTCGCTGTTGAAATCTGACAGGTTTGTGCTCGTTTAAAGAATTTAACTACAGACAAAATTCAAGAATGCAAACTCATCAGAGGTGAAAAAGGTGAAAGAAAGAAGTGTGTCACATCCGCTTGAAAAAGTGAAGAATTTTACTGCTGATTTAAAAACAATTTCTCCAACAATTTCTGATCAGCACGAATCTCATAGAGGATCTATTCTGATCTCAAAACAACTGCTTTTGCCAAAAGGTAAGGACTTTGCATCCCTAAAAATAAATTTCAATTCCATGATTTTTCCGAAACGTTTGAGACTTTTACTTGATTTTCCAGGTCTGGAAAATTCAATTTTAAATTCCATAACTTTCCAGGTGTTTCTTTACTATGGGAACCATGTTGTTATGATTCTTTCAATTATTTATAAGGTTTTATTGTTTACTGAGCAGCCTTTTTATTGTTTTTTTTTTTACCACCACTGGTAAAAAAGTATTCCTCAGCAACAAATGAGGCCTCTAGATCAATATATAAAGATAAAATAAAAGTTCAATAAATTAACGAATGACTGATTTATTAATCTAAATAATTCTAAGAAGAGATCGTTCATAGAGAAAAAAATACCACATATGTTATGAGAGATTCTAATGACTTTACCTTCTGTCCCTTGAACACATGATACCAAACTGAAGTTCCTCCAAAATCAATGTGGAAGTCTGTGTAGCAGCCCTTTACACTCATCAAACAGTACCTTAAAAAGGAAAGGAAATAAGAAAATAGTTTGAAAGACTCACATTGTAGCAAGTAATAATACGGATCTACAGGAACCAAATCTACAAATATTAAAATAAAGAAAACCAAATAAAAAGCTCAACCAATTACAAAGTGGCAGTAATCTCAGTTGTATTTTACTAAAATCAACAGATACTACGAGACATTTACACAAAAAAATCACTCACAAGAGCATTACAGGAAAAGAAAATTGTTCACAATAGGAGTTCTCTCCTCTGGAAATTAATTGTGGAACGATTAACACTCAGAGAGATATAAATGATTGAGTAATTAAACAAGATGGGAAAAAAAAGGAAAAGCGACTCTGTTTATCTGAGAGAATCTAAGGTGTAAACAGAAAAAAACATTAGGAAAAATAAAAACCTACTGAGACATGATGTGGCAGTTTCTCCACATATAAACAGAGTGCCAATCTGAATAGTTTATGAGCAAATGTGAAAATCAGTGAAGATGTGAAATGCTGTGATAAACTGAACAACTTTGAATTACAACTACAACACCAAATAATTAAAAGTTGGGACAGTATGTTAAGTGCAAATTAAAAACAAATCAGTGATATTAAAATGTACTTTGACTTGTATTTCATTGTATGAAAACAACATATTTCATGTTTTGTCTGGTCAAATTCATTTCATTTGTAAATATACCGTACATCCATTCTTGCAACACATTAAAAGAAAAAGTTGGGACAGTAAAGCATTTACCACTTTGTAATTTTGTCATTTCTTTTCACAACACTTTCACAAGACACCAAGTGGTGAAGTGCTTCAGGTGTAATTTTGTCTCATTCTTCCTCCAAACAAGTCTTAAGGTGTGCAACAGTATGAAGTTTTTGTTGTTGTATTTTGTTGTATGTATGTGTGGACTGCATCAGGCCAGTCTAGCACCTGTACCCTCTTCTTTCTCGCCCAGCTCTTTGTAATGTGTGCAGACTGTGGTTTTACATTGTCTTGTTAAAATATGCATGGAAGACCCTGGAAAAGTTGTCATCTTGAAAGCATCATGTGTTGAACAGAAATCTCAATGTACTTGTACACAATGTACTCAGCATTAATGGTGCATAACATAAGGCTTCCTTTTGGCTCAGGGAAATTTGAACTGGCAATTGTGGATGTAACTACGTATCGCATTTCCTGAGCCCATGTGGTTCCATCAGCTCTAGATGAATGATGGTTCTGATGCGGTGTTGACTGAAGTATCAGAAATCACGGTGTTCAGCTTAGGCTTGCTCCCTTATTCTTCACACACTGAAATACATTCAGATTCCTTGAATCTTATAATTCTGTTCTGCACCGTAGAGGGTGAAATATCCAAATCCCTTCCTATCTTTGAGAAACACTGTTTTTAAACTTTATAATAATTTGTTGAGAAACTGGTGATCCTCGGCCCATCTTTGCCCCTTAAGGACTAGACCTTTCCTGGATGCTGCTTTTGTCCCAAATCAGGATTACAATCACCTGTTCATATCAACTGTTTCTGTTAATTCATTATTTTAACTCATTATTAGTCCTAAATTGCTCCTGTCACAACTTTTTCTTGAATGTGTTACCAACCTGAATGTCAGGAATGGATGGTCAACTTCAAAAGACATATTTAAAACTCTCAGTAAAATTTTGGTAAAACTAATAGCATATGCCCAAGAAGTATGCCCAAGAAAGAAAATGTGAATTTTCTCAGTCAACATTATAACTTTAGTTAGACTAAAGTGATTCAGGATGATTAATGAATTGTGATTTCTGTTGCCTGTCAACAAAGACACCAAGCATCCCTGTACTGGTGGAAAACCATGTGACTAGAGGAAAACTGTTTGCTACTGGATAATATGATATAAATTAAAACTTACAGGATATCAATAAAAACAATCAATTATAATCACTTACATTTATATACAATTATTTAATTGAACTTGGCAGAGGGACAGAGGAGAAGAGCAGGGAGTTAGTCCTGTCGGTGTGTAGAGAATGAGGTTAAAGGAAAGGTACAAATGGTTTTGATTCTTAGCTATGTAGTAACAACTGGCAGCTGACTGGCTAAGAGGTGTCTTGCAGTCAAACCACAGCTGTTATAAAACCATCCTCCACCGTGGAAAACTCTGCTGCCTAGCAACAATCAGGAGCACTTACAGGAGGTGAATTACACTGACAGCAGGAAGCACTCTACAGCAACAGAGTAATAGATGAGATACTGAGATTGAAGAGATTGGAGAAACTGGATTTAAAGCCAAAGAAAAAACACATTTTTCAAATCTTTTCGCTATCTTTTGTCTTTTCTGCACATTCCAACAACTTAGATTAATGCAGAGCTCCAAACAGAACTTTGTCAAAACAGAAACACAATGGGAAAACTGACCAGTGCCATACCTCTGCACTTTAGGATACTTCATCTCTGAGATTACATTGGTGGCTTCTGTTTGGCTATGTTTCAGATCAGGAGGCCACATGTTATCAACCCAGTCGACTTGATCAACCTGTGAAAGTAATCAAAACTATATATTATTAGCTATATTCTCATATTATTTATAAAAACCCCTTTTATAATATCATGCAGACATGATCAATTTATGTTACCACTGTGGGTCGCTTGATGAGATTTTCCAACTTGGTATGGCTGAACTCTAAACTGATGACATTAAAGAGTTTGTCGCGCTCTTCCTCTGGTGTCTCGTAATAGCGGACAAACTGAGCCATGCTCATCTCAGAGCCTTTCTGAGTGCTCACATCCATCACATCCACAGAGCGACGACTGCCTGCAAGTCAAAAGCCAGGACAAAATATCAAATCAACTTATGAGCACTTCTGCTGTCATTAAGATCTGATATAATCTGTAAATTAGTGTAAATGTTTCAGCATTTTATCATCTGAAAAATGTACACAGATAAAAGTGGTGCTTTTAATATTTGATAATATCATGAGTAACTGCAACGTATACATATAGTTCACTGTCTCTTCCACTAGATGGTGCAAGAACGCCTCGATGATATTTGATGTGTCACGCTCAGCTGTTTTTCAGTTCATTAGAAAATTTTTGTGAAAAATGATTGCGCATTGCATTTTTATATTTTTTATATTAAACAACAACAAACACCACACAAAGCCCCACAAAATGAGAATGTAATCAGGGACACACCTCCTATACAAATAATCCAACACATAAAAATGTAATGACATGCTGACAGTCATAGAGAGAGCCAGAGGTAGACATGTGGGTAATGACACAATAACAATAAAATATATCATATCAGCAAATAGATTACAAATTATTACTTTTCTATACATTTGATATGGTGCCTGATTGTTTAAGGGTATACGTATTATCATTAAGTATGCTCATGCAGGAGACTGTCCAATACTCTGGGAAGACTTCAGATCACTTTTTGGTGGTCAAGTTGAATCAGAGTAACTACTCTACTCATTCCATGACTTTTTAAATTAATGAATACAAGTTATTTGGTGTGATACGCTGTAATATCCTTGTGGCAAATTTAACTGATGCACTTCTGTTTCTACATCCAGTACAATACCTCACCCCTTTAAGATTAAATATCTTTTTTACTCTGTCTGCATTCAGGGAACATTTAATCAATTTTATTTCTACATCGGTTAAAAATGCAAGGTTGTACAACATGGTTGTGTACGTGTGTTTGTAGCATTCTACTTACCAACCAATCCTTTAATTTCACTAACTGTAAACTCTGGATCAGGCATCCTATGTAAATCAAACAAATGGGTGGATAAAACTCACTTCATTTCATAAATGTGATGATACATAATAATAATACATAGCCTATAAATGAAGCGCTTGCCATACTGACAATCAGAGAAGGTATTCAGCCATTCATTTGTAACAACTATAGCTAATATTTAAAAAGCAACGGCTTCTCACCTGATCCCTAGTCCCTCTTTCTCTTTAAAAATGAGAGGTATCCTGAGAGCCTCCCTTTGCACATATTCATATGTGAAGTCTGCAAGACAGTGTGCATGTTTTAGACATAATTAGAAGGAAAAGCATTCATAGCAATAGAGATAAGCATCTTGAAAAGGTATCACCTTACCTTTACCCTCCATCATGTGGACAAAGTTTGCATTGTAACTGTCACTGACAAGCTTATCCTCCACATTGAAACCTCTGATGTTTGCGATTTCTTCAACATCAGACAGATCTTCGTTTTCGTCGTACATCCTCCGGCAGATGGAGCGCTGCCCATAGAGAACGAGATGATTTACATGACAAAACAGAAACACGAGTGTAAGCCCGTATCTTTCTGTCACAATGGCCAATCTCCCCGTCAACAATCACAGTGACTGATATAAAATGATCCAAACAATAATTTCAAATTGACTTTTTGGTAGTATGATACCACGGTAACAAAATGTTCTCTTAAATGCACAGTACATGCAGTACAGAAACCATGAAATTAGTCTTGTCCTGAGCGAAAGGCAGCTATTGGTATGTTATACCATAACAACTACAAAATCTTTGCAGGATTTCACTGATCTTAGATGCTGATTTATCATGTACTAAAGCACTACGCTTATTTTACCTATTAAAAAATATAGAATAAGTTCCAAATATCCAAAATGTTCATTATTTTTTAATGGCCTCGAACTTAAGGAGCGTAAGTGACCTGACAAACAGCCTAACGCTTATACTTGTAAACGTTAGCTTAGCTAACTAATTAGCTGCCACTCTCGCTTTACAAGCTAACGATAGGTTTAACACGGCAGATGGTACACACCAGCCTGCGTCCAGATTCAGCACACGTTTCTGCAGACTGAGCCATCTTCTCTTATGAACGTTTTTCAGTCACTCAGTTTCGGATAAGCATCCTCATGCGTAGTAAAGTTAAAGAAACACTTAGCACGCTTTTCTGGTTCAAAACAAGGGAACCATGTTTTTGTCTATTACGTCATCGCCAGGAACCAAAACATTGTTGGACAACGTCACGGCATGTCAGTTGCCTGCTTTTAACAGCTTTAACACAGAACAAACATTAGTCACATCAGACGGACTACTGTCGGATTTGGGCCGAGAACAGCCGTCAGGTTTTAACAGTTATTTAAGACTTTGGACTAACAAATTAAAGAAAACATTTTATCAGAAAGAGTCCGTATAAGAAATGCGCTATTATTTTTACTTTCATTGTAATGGTAATAATTCCAGTTTGTGTGCGCTGTACGTGACCTGCGTCACGTGCACTACAACTATACTATACAATCATTTTCCTCAAATGTATTTTTTTATAATATTAAAAATTTGCCATTTTAATTACAGTAGTATTAATAAAACAGAGGCAGGTACATTTAACAGTGAAGGCTAAGCGTAGCCGACACTTGACCATGCAGTAACGGATGTTCCCTTCTCAGCGCGCAGACTTATGGGTAATGTAAGGTGCAGGCAGCTTAACACGCTGTGTACTGGTGGTGAAAAAATAGCTTCCGCAGCTCTGTCAGCTGGCAAGGTTGAGTGTTTGGTCAGTGTAGCCTGTTAGCATGTTGAACGCTTGTTTCTGTCGTGTTCCGTAAGAGTAACAAGTAACTACGCCAGCCCTGTTTACCCAGTCCTTTACTGATAAGCGCAACATGAGTCTGAACGAGCATTCACTGCAAGCACTATCCTGGAGAAAGCTCTACCTGAGTCGTGCTAAACTCAAGGCTTCTAGTCGGACATCAGCTCTTCTTTCTGGATTTGCAATGGTAGCTTACTCACTAATTCAGCTTTTAATTCCTTTGTGGATCACTTAACATATAACACGTACATAATACCATATTTACGTGTGTTTGAAGTTGTTTCCCGTTTTCTCCCTTGTCCTGTTTTTTAGGTGGCTATGGTGGAAGTGCAGCTGGACAACAGTTATCCTTACCCGCCTGCTCTCCTTATTGCCTTCAGTGCCTGCACCACTGTGCTTGTGGCTGTTCATCTGTTCGCTCTAATGGTCAGCACCTGCATATTACCCAACATAGAGGCTGTGAGCAATGTCCACAACCTCAACTCAGTGAAGGAGTCTCCACACGAGCGAATGCATAGACACATTGAACTGGCATGGGCTTTTTCAACTGTTATAGGTACTTTGCTCTTCCTGGCTGAGGTGGTTCTGCTCTGCTGGGTCAAATTTCTTCCTGTTAAGCCCAACAAGTCCAGTAATAATACGGTTTCATCTGGTGTGGCTGCTGCTATTACATCCACTTCCATTATGGTCCCCTTTGGTTTAGTCTTCATAGTGTTTGCTGTGCATTTCTACCGCTCCTTGGTCAGCCACAAGACTGACAGACAGTTTCAGGAGCTTGAGGAGCTATCTAATCTCACCAGGCTACAAAATGAGCTGGATAACAGAGGGGAATCTTCCATTTTGCAGTCTCCAAGCTCACATTTTCCTTAGTCAAGGAAGGTGGATGGAACTCTGACTCCTTTGGATTTCTCCAAGCCAGAAGGCAAATTATTGGCTTGTACTTTTTACAGCAATTGAGATATCTCACCTCTTTGTTGTCAAATTTACTTTCATTAAGAGTTGGATTTTTTTGACTGTTTTTTTGATCAACTGTGAACTCACCAATCTGCCATAATGCATGTTGAAATCGTTAAGTCTTAATTGAGATATAGTTGCTTGATTTATGTCTTACATTATGGCAGAGAAATCTTAACAATAACCTGGAATCCTGTTTGTCTGTTGCCTGCTGCATTTATTTAACTGTGTGTCAGTGAACACTGGATTTGTTTATATATTCTCTTTTTGTGTTTTGTGAATCACAAGTATTTAACTTTTTGTTCTTTATTCACGACTATACATGATTCATTGTAATGCTTACTGTTTGCACTTGTAATGCTGCTGTTAGTGGTGACTGACATAACAGCTGCCGAAATTACAGTATTATTATTGCTGTCTGTAGCAGGGGCTGAGGTGTAAAATAAATACTTTTTTTAGTCCCAAAGAGCTGTCAAGTTCATCAATACATTTCACCTTAAATTAGCCAGTCCTGTTTGATGGTAACTTGATTGATTGATCATAGGAAATTAGGTACACCTGGCAACATAACTTCCAGTATAATTTTATAATTATACTGCAGAGGCATAATCATAGTCTTACCTTCTTAATGGACATGTTCTTCTTCATTTTGCATACTTAATAAACTTCTAACTACTTACAGGTTTTCCTCTGTGTTTTATTTTGTAAAGTCAAATGTACTCTATTAATCTCTTTTCTAATTATTTGTTCACCAGTGACTTTAATGATTTACCCTCGGCATACCGCTTGTCTACTCAGTCAAACTTAATTTACTTGTGTTTAACAACAAATTTTGTTTTTAAGACTGTTTGCTGTCTAGATTGTGATGATTATAATGCAGCCCTCTGTGGTTGAAGTTTGGGCTTTGGTTAGGTTATGGCCAGGTGTTGCATATAGGTAGTAGGCTTAGGGCTGAGCTTACTTTCAGATTGATGGAGGGAAACAGTTTGTTGCCATTGTAGGATTCTGAAAAAAGCCTTTTATTAATGATAGTCACAAAATTGGTAAATAGGTTGACATGGTCTCAACAAACCAAATGTGGGACCAATTGTATGTTTGTGTGGGTCAATATGGGACACATTAACAATGCCGAGACACAGATTTACATTTAGATATGTTTGTCTAACTTAAAATATAAACAATATATTATGTCAATGATAAAAAAAACAAAAAGTAAATTTCACCAAAACATCATACTTGGTGTTTTACCCTTCTGCTGCTGAAAATAAAAATACTAATAACGTTCAATAAGCACTAAATCAAATTAAAATGAGCAGCTGATCTGAGTCTTTCAGTAGAGCACAGTGTCTGACATCTTACATTCATTTTTCTCTGAAATAACTTGAAAATGGTTAAGTTCAGGTGAAAATGGTTCAATCAGGTTTAAACCTACAGATTTCTGAGGTAGACTAAGACTGGTGTTTAAGATCCTAACAGCACGTCTGGTTTCCGTTAGAATTTCACCTTTTCTTTTGCAGATTTTCTAAAAAGTTTTGTTTAAAATTTGTGATATATTTGGATGCAAACCTGACTTCAATCTGCTGTAAGTCATGTATTCCCTTCAAAGTCAAAATGTGGGATGTTGTCACAATATGTGGGACACTGGGCAAAGGATCAAAATGCTGTGCAGGCCTTCACAAAGTGGGAGACCTGGTCACCATAGTGGTAAACTATCTGGATCCATAATAAACAGGAGGATCATCATATTAATTTCTGTGTCCAGCCTGAGTATTATTGATGGATGTTTCCTCCATGAAAAATAATAAATAAAAAAATATTATTATTATTTGGGTAAAAACATTTTGAGTGAATCCCAAAAAAACACACTAAATGCCATTTGCCTTTCACTTCTCTTTTTTCTCTATGTCTGTATGTGGTGCAGTAGCAACTTGCTGTTGATCCACCTGTTGTTGTCCACACTGACCAACGTAGGCACACTGGGTTTCCCTTAAAACCAACTCCATATCCGTCAGGTGTACCTTAATAGACAAGAAAGGTTTAAAAAATGTAAATACTCAGTAGTGCATTGGTCAAGTGATTTGCTGTCTATGGTTATTTTACTGTGTCAAAGAGCTGAAAACATCCATTGAGTCAACTAAAATGGTGCCAATAAAATAGTTACAACAGTCATCATGTTGTACCTGTGGAATTGAATACTTTGTAGGTCTTGGTGCATGATTCCTCCCAAAATCAGAGAGGGTCCCGCATTTTGCTATTCCATCCACCCAGAAGCCTTCATAAAGCTGACCTGTGTCTGAATAGTAAAACTTTCCATTGCCACTCTTCTTTCCATTCCTCCAGGAGCCTTCATACCAGTTTCCATTTGCTTGGACACAATTTGAATAGTCTCATTTTAAAATGACATCAATCAACTGTAAACGATTTGATATGAATATGTGCTAAGCAAATGTTCTTACAACATTGAATCATGCCCTGTCCGTGACTCTTATCCTTCAACCACTGTCCCTCATAGAAATCTCCATTCGCGTAGTACATTATTCCCCAGCCACTGCGACTGCCTTCACTCCAGTCCCCCTCGTAAATTGCTGAGTCCTTGTAAAAATATTTCCCACAGCCCTCGAGAGATAAAAGAGAACACAAAATATGTTACTGAGTGTAAATTGTTTTCATTATTGTTGTGTATATATTGCAGTATATATAATACCTACATGCTTCTTTCCATTTTTCCATCCTCCACAGTACTTTCTTACATACTCGTTGGTTTCTGTGAGCAGTATGCTGTAGGTACCATGTCCATCAGGTTTTCCAAATTTCCAGTCTCCATTATAAATGGCACCAGCCTTCTTCCAAACCTGTGTCCCCTTGCCTGGAAAAATGAATGAGACATATATAGAACTACAGAGCAGCTAAAACTGTTTATGTTTCACAGTCATAAAATTCATTGATTCCTCAGTAATTAATGGAAGTACACAGTATTTACCATGTTTCTTGTTGTCTTGCCACTCTCCAGTGTATTTGTTTCCATTGGGTGAAAAAAGTGTGTGCCGTAATCCACATTTCTGTGCCTTTTTATCCCACAGTGCTGGCAATGTCTGGTTTTTGTATTTAGCTTCAAAATTCTGCATGACTCGGAATAACTTGGTGAAGACCCTGTAAGAAAAAGGCAGTCAAGGAAGGTCCAAGATTATCTGTGTTATAGAGAAGGAGCACCTGTTCTCCATGGGTCTGGAGGAGGCCTTTGTCAAAGATAAGATAACTGAATACATAACTAACATTAATTATCATATCGAAGACAAAACATACACAATCTGTTCTTCATACTAGAATTTACAATAATTGGAAAATGTCCTTTTGTTGACTTTATATAGAAAGTGATGCTGAAAGTTCTGCAACATGATCACAGAATACAAATTAGCAAATTAGTTGTCCAGCATTATTAGCGAGTAGCTAAATAAAGGTTCAAGTGATAGGTTAGTAAAGTGATGCTATCTAACGTTAACTAGCTGTTAGGTGTAGTATTACCTTTAATGATGCGTCCAAGAGGATGACTTACTAAAACTCAATCCACTTGTAAACTCAGACTACGAAGACCGAAAACCCAAACAAACACGACAGTTAGCGTTGGCAGTTTTAACTTAATTAAGCTAGCTAGTTAGCTAGTTAACTAGCCAGCGTCCCAATCCCAGAGTTGTGCATTCTTCGTGTCCTAGCAACGGAACTGCGTAACGGCGTTGTTATGGTGAAAATAGATTTAGTAAGTTAATTTAGAACTACAGTCGATGTGTCTCAAATTTCTAGCTGGCGCCTAAAAGTTTTTTTTTATCGTAGCGTTATATTTTCTCTTGCAGATACCGAAGAAAGACATCACGTTATGACAAATATGAAATCGGAAAAAGTCATCGATTCAGAAGTCACACATTTAACAGCACTAATTTAAAAGTTAAAGCACCCAGGCCCAGTTGTAACCCCTAAACAAGTACATAAGAAAAATATATTCAATCTTTTTAATAACTTACTGAAATTGCTAATCAGACAGAATTTGTTGTAACACCTGTTTCAGACAGTGAGTTACGATGTGCGCATGCTCTGTGCAGGCCAGTTAGAAAAGCGTCTGAGTAGACGTTGAAAGGAGAGACTCCAGTGAAACCCCGGTGGTGCCGCCTTTGCTAGATCATTTACTGTACCACAATGTCAAAACCGAAGTTTCAGTCGGAGTGGGAGGAAATCGACGAGGAATATCAACAACTACAGGTGATCTAAAACGTCAGGGTACATCATTTATGGTTGAAACCCGGCTGTAGTGTGTCGTGGATGGCACAGACAACAAATACTGTAGTGGCTACGTTTGTTCGGCTTGCTCTTTCCCATTCGCCATTCATTTTCAGCTCAGCCTTGAACGCAGCATTGAGACAGTAACTGCGATGATGTAACTAGTTACTATGTGTAGTATGTAGCGTTAAGTGGTGGAATAGCATATATTTAACTCTATGTTAGTTACTTTAAACTTTAGTGAAACATCCGTGGTTGTGTTTCAGCTACTGTTAGCTGCAGGTTGTTTGTCTTGCTAATGAACTGCTGCAGTAACTTAGCCAACTTAACAATGCATTGTTGTACGATAAACTGACCTTTATTTTTTGGTGATTGCTTCCAAAAACTGCTTGGAGGGCATTACGGCGATTTCAAGCTCGCCAGCTTTGCTTGACATAGATTAATTATTTCATAGTCATTGAATGCATCACCATTTGATGCATTCCACGACTAAAACTCGTTAGCTCGTGTTAGCAAGTTGGCTAATTTCAAACAGCTTAAGTAGTGGACTAAAGAGACAAAACCATTTACTGTGAGGTGTAAAAGTGCATGTTATATTGTGTGGCGTTGTGTCACGAACATTCCTTGCCTTCAAAGCTGGTACCAGTTGAGACATCGACGTATATTGTCATCAGAATGTAAAATCTGGAGCTGCTCCGTAGGGAAAGACGATTAAGGTGAATGTCAACTGTTCAGGGACGTTTTTAAAATGATGCTTGTGTGTGTGTGTGTGTGTGTGTATGCATGTATATGTATATTATTTTTAGCTAATAATAACACCTGTTCAACACT
>JAPQRN010000005.1:36447019-36485129 GCA_037367275.1 Coranthus polyacanthus | reverse complement strand
ACTCTTCAGTCAGCATCATCGTGTTTATGTCCACAGAGAAGCTGGAGAACATTTTGATGCCAGATGCATTGCACCCATGGTGAAACACAGTGGAGATTCCATTATGGTATGGGGTTCCATTTGTGGAAACGGCATGGGCAAATTAATAAATATCACCGGTATCATGAATAAGAATGTCTACCACAACATCTTAGCACATCATGGAATCCCTTCTGGACTGAATCTGATTGGTCGTGGGTTCATATACCATCAAAACAATGACCCCAAGCATACTTCAAAGCTATGTGACCAAGAAAAAGGAATCTGGAGTACTGGAACTGATGGACTGGCCAACTCAAAGTCCAGATTTGAATCCCATTGAACAAATTTGGGCGGCCACATAAGGAGGCCATATAAAATATGAAGTATTAATATTAAATATTAATATTATTTCCACTAATATTCCCACAATAAAGGATCAGGTCAAAGGCTGCTATTTACTTTAGGTTTAATAACTGGCCTTAGGTTGAGGCAGATCTCCAAAACCAGAATATTTGTACTACAATCAGATTTGACCCTCATTATTAAATCTATAGTATAACAAATTAATCTGGCACTGGTATTTTCCCAGCTTTGGGAAACATTATCTGATCATCATCCAGTATTGACAGTGGTGTAATATGTAATTTTTGCTCCCTAGGCTTTGTTCAGTTCCTCCAGTATTACTACCAGAGCGGCTGCTTATACAGGCTGCGAGCTTTGGGCGAGAGAAATCAGCTGGACCTCACAGTGGGTAAGTTGTTTATCTATTTTTGGTTGTAGTCATTTTGATCGTTTGAACTTCAGAGCCATCTGCAATACCATGACTGAAAAATAGGGTAAAGGTGAGAGATGGAAACAGTTGTTAACACTAAGTGTTGGTGTAACTTGAGTCAGACCTGGATTTATCTTCAAACTATCTCTAAGGCCAGTTGTGCAGAGATAAGAGAGTAAGAACACAGGCGATCGTTCGTGTAATACTCTGTTTCATGTTGTCCCAAGGTCAGTGTTAAATCAGTCATTCACTCTCTCTGCAGAGGGATTTCAGTCCTGGATGTGGAGAGGCCTCACTTTTCTTTTGCCATTCCTCTTTTTTGGCCATGTAAGTCCAACTATAACCTTAATTATTTCTGTTTCCTCTACTTTTGTTTGATATCTATCCATATCTGTGATACAGCTGCAGCAAATTAATGTTGTCATTATTGCTTAATCTACAATGGATGTAAAAAGTCTACACACCCCTGTTCAAATGCCAGGTTTTTGTGATGTAAAAAAAATGACACCAAGATAAATAATTTCACAACTTTTTCCCACCTTTAATGTGACCTATAACCCATACAACGCAATTGGAAAAACTGAAACCTTTTAAAAGGGGAAAAATAAAAAACTTAAAGTAACCTGGTTGCATAAATATGCACACCCTTAAACTAATACTTAGTTGCAGCACCTTTGGCTCCTCTTCATCTTCAGCCTTCTAACAGAAGCCCCAAGGTTTTGTGCCAACACTGACTGGTATTTGGAACTGTTCATAATTCCCTCCACTCTGACTAAGGCCCCAGTTCGAGCTGAAGTAAAACAGCCCCAAAGCATGTTGCTGCGACCACCATGCTTCACTGTAGGTATGGTGTACTTTTGGTGTTGTTTTTTGCACCAAATATACCCTTTGGAATTATGGCCAAAAAGTTCAACCTCGGTTTCATCAGACCATAACACATTTTCCCACATGCGTTTTGGAGAGTTTTCTAATGTCTTTTTGCAAAATTAAGCCGGGCTTGGACGTTTTTCTTTGTGAGATAAGGCTTCCATCTTGCCACCCTACCCCATAGCCCAGACATATGAAGAAGATGGGAGATTGTTGTGACATGTACTACACAGCCAGTACTTAACAGAAATTCCTGCAGCTCCTTCAATGTTGCTGTCGGCCTCTTGGCAACCTCCCTGACCAGTTTTCTTCTTGTCTTATCAATTTTGGACGGACATCCTGTTCTTGGTAATGTCACTGTTGTGTGATATTTTCTCCACTTGATTATGACTGTCTTCACTGTGTTCCATGGTATATTTAATTCCTTGGAAATTCTTTTGTACCCTTCACCTGACTAATATCTTTGAACAATGAGATCCCTCTGATGCTTTGGAAGCTCTCTGCGGAGCATGGCTTGTGCTGGAAGATGTGGCTACAAAAATGTCAGGAAAAGTCTACTAGAACAGCTGAATTTTATTTGGGGTTAATCAGAGGCACTTTAAATGGTGACAGGTGTGTGCTGACTAATTTAACGTGAGTTTGAATGTAATTGGTTAAATCCGAATACAGCCACATCCCCAATTATAAGAATGTGTGCACACTTGTGCAACCTCATTATTTCAGTTGTTTATTTTTACTTCACCTCCCTGAAAATTTAGTTTTAAAATTTAGTCCCTGAAAGTGTATTTTTCAATTGCATTGTACAGGTGATCGGTCACATTAAAGGTGGAAAAAGTTGTGAACTTATTTATCTTGGTGTAATTTTTTTTACATCACAAAAACCTGCCATTTGAACAGGGGTGTGTAGACTTTTTCTATCCACTGTACATTGTTGTCTTGGTCAGTTTTCCCCAAACTTTCTTTTTAAATGACAAACTATCACAACCCAATTTACAAAAGATCTGCCGTGAAATAGCTTTATTTAATTATGAAGAGCAAATTTTACTGCCATTTGCACATTACATAATATTATTTTGAACAGGTACACCAGCCATTTTGAAGAGAGATATCTTTTATAAATCATGTATTTGTTATTGAAAACATTGTATTTTATAAATGCATTGCAACGCCCCCTAAATGCATGTAGGAGGAGTTAACAGGCTCTCTTTTTTTCACCTCATCAGTAAAACAAACTAAATAAGCTAGCCTTTCATATTAGATCCAATGTTATTGAATTAAATTATCAGAATAATATGAACATTCAGTACTATGGAAAAAAATGTTTTGTTTTGGTAACCCAAATTAAATCTCTTGTGACCCAGTTGTGGATCCCGACTGCGGCACTGTCTTGGTTATTCAACTGATATGTGATAGGATGCCCATTACATGTTCCCAAATGCCCAAGTTAGCTTCTCTGAGTGTCTTGTTTTGTGGAATAATACTTACCAAAACCTTAATCTTAGAAGATTAAAAAAAAGAAGATCATAAAGAAATCATTCTCATAAAAGTAGATGGAGCCCGGGAATTACATACTATACTGATGGTGGCTTCTGAAAGAATAAAATGGATGAAGGGAAACAATGTACATCAAAGCAACACTTGCTTGAGTAAGTACAGTTTGCAGTGACATGAAAGATAATGCCTGATCTTCCTCCACAGTTTTGGCAGCTGTACAACTCGGTGACCCTCTTTCGCTTGGCAGGACATGAGGACTGTAAGGAGTGGCAGGTAAGGAGTGTGTTGAAAGACTCAGACAGACATGTTGAGACAGAAGAGAAATGGTTTTCATATGTGGAGGAATGAGATTCAGATTACATATATGCTGCTTTTTAATATGCTTTGTGCTTTTGACCTTTTGACCAGTCTGTAAATAAGCACTGTCCTCTCAAACGCACAGGCATAGTCAGATTTGGTCATTTCTAAGCTACGTAAACTTTTTTTAAAATTCATGCCTTGATCTTCTTCTTTCAGGTATTTATGCTGGCACTGACATTTCTCATCTTATTCCTGGGAAATTTTCTCACCACGCTAAAGGTTGTTCATCAAAAAATACAGAAAAACCAGGAAAAAGTGCAAAAGAATGACTGAGAATGAACTCAAACCTTTCAAAAGGCCAGTAACTTTGAAGCAGGCACACAGTTGCTTGGTAGACTGTGAGCAGTGCAATCAGGCCAATAGAAGACAAAACTGAAACCACTGTCTCAGGCTTTGATGAACTCAGCAAGATCCTGCCAAACAGGCCTTTGCTTTCTAATGACTCTTTGTTGATGTTGCTGCACTGTCTATCACAACACAAAGTGGCATCTGAACAGTTTGTCATTTTACTCTGTACATAAAAAATGGGAAGAGTGTTTTATTTCAGATGTTTGTGTCAGTGCATGGATCTGTCTGAGAGCCTTTGTTCAAATCATATGCAACTAAAAGAAGGTAGGTAGCGTCAATTCACAGAACAGAAGATAGTTTGCCTTTGACGACCGAAGTCTGTCATGTACATACTTCATACTTCTGTGAAGTAGTAAACCTCCAACTGTCTCTGGCTCCAACAAAATTGGACATGTTCAGTCAGTCGCTTTCTGGGATGTCTACGTTTTTTTTGGTTTTTTTGCGGGGGGGGTTTGTGTAGTTCTTGCTTTGTGTTGTGCTGTTTTTCTGCTAACAAGTTAGTTTTTACTAGACTTTTGTTCTTGAAAATTACAAATGTAGGTCCGTAACTTTAAAATATATAAAATAGACAATACTTGATGGCCCAGTACCACTTTCTATTTCAGAGAATGCTAACCTTTATGGTACAGTGTTCCAGCCTGGTGCAGCTGCAGTTCTGCTTTTACAAGAAAAAATCTGAATTATTGGGACCGTAAAACAATTTCTTCCTGCAGGCAATGGTTACAAAAGCCATAACTAACATAAATATTAAAGCCTAATGTTAATTAACTGGGTGAATCACAAGATCACACAAATGTGAACTGTCTCTAATGAGGATTAAAGGATATTTGCTTCCTAGCTGTTACACTTTTATGTTACTATAATACTATAATAACAAACTGTAATATATACCTATTTAACATTTTATGAAAAAGTTGTTAGGTCCTATTTAAAACTTGAAAACCATGCACTGTTTTTGATTTGTCATTACTAAAAGGAAATATAACAAGCAGCCTTGTTCTTTGGTGTTGCAGATATATTATGAACAAATGCTGCAATTAGCACTGGTACTATAATACAAAATTATGATGTGCTGGATTTTTGTTTTACCATTCCATTTCTACTGAATTCATTCATACAAATATATAAATTATTTATGGCTAAATCTGGAGATGTTTCTGTAGTTGACTGGTGTTTAGTCATGTTTACATTTCATACATTTTCTGAATTATACAATTGAGAAGTGAGGGCTTCAGGTTGGTTCAGATGTGCTGATCTGAACAACTGTAGCGATGTCCAGTCTCTAATGCCTTATTCTCTATTCACAGCAGAAATGTCCTGCTGCTATTGCTTTTAAAATCCAAAGACAGCAGTGTTACATTCATGTCATTTTTTGCAATGCAATCATATTAAAGAGAATCACAGTATTTATATGTATCAATTTTATTGAAGGGAAAATGAAGCGTGTTGACCAAAATGTTACATTTGATGCAAACTGCCAGAATGCACATAACCTATTTTCCTCATTTATATGATGTAGCTGATGTTTCAGTGTTTTCACTCATTTCAAGTCTGTAATTGGTGCCTGAATATGATGAGTAACAAGAGACAGTTGACAGTTTCTCACTCTGTGTTCATTGTTGTAAAAAATATTAATAAATAAACACTTGATTTCCAACATACCTGTACTGTCTGTTAAGACTGAAAACAGTCAAACGTGTTTATTTCAGTGTGGCACCTTCAATCTGCTTTGGGACAAATGTAGCCTAAATAAATGGTCAAAATCATTTGGCTTTTCTAACACTAGTGGGCACTGTTGGTAAGGATAAGAAACCTGCCTCAGATTAATTGCTCCCAAATACAATTCAGTCCAGGCTTATTTTCTACATTGTCTGACCAATTTTCTCCACCAGGATACATTTGAATTTCCTTTTTTACATTCATGTCCCTTGGAATTTTTTTTTTTTTTGCCATTTATACTACGTCCAGCTTTGTATAATATATTGAATCAGAAGAACCTCAGTTCAGAACGTACTTACAATTGACTCCACAGTGTAAACAAAATGGTTCAAATTCCTCCAATGAATATACTTTTCAGTTAAACCCATATTTTACAAACTATACCAAGCTTTTAAACATGAACATATTAAAAAATATATTAAAAGTGACTCATTTTTTTACCACTTTAAAGCAAATGTTCTGTATTCGTACCATGAGTAGTATTCTTTTCGTGGTTCAGCATGTAACTTGTAGAAAATCTTCTCAGTGCAACTTCTTGCAAAATTGTCTTTCCTGTTGTGTCATCAGAATAATTTTCTTGTGAAGGGAGATGATTCAGAGGGGCTCAAACTGACAAAGATTGATGAGTATTTTCAAATCCAGCTACTGTGACATCTGCCTCTGACTGTGCAACCACTCTAAAAATGAGTGATATTAGGAAGAGTGAAACCATCATCCAGTGTCACACTGGAGGTCTGGAGCTTCTGTTTTTGTAGACTTCACAAAATTACACACTTCTTTTTCCTCTTAAAGTTCCTTTGTTTTCGGATGAAGGCCAAAGCTTTTTTGGTGGCCTCTCTGAAAATGTCTTCCACGTTCTCCTGATACTTAGCTGAACATTCAAGGTAGAGTTCAGCGTTCATTTGCTGCCGAGTCTCTTCACCCTACACCCAACACCAACCAAACATTACAAAATTAGACTGCATAACTGACAGCAAGAGATACTGAATCCCACAACTGTTTTCTTTGAGTCTGAATGACAATGGTGGAATGAAACTAAGTATATTTATTAAAGCATTGTACTTAAGTACAAATTTATGAGGTACTTGTAGCCTACTGTACTTCTGTGATTCTATGTTATAAAAGTAACTACAGCTATAGTGGAGTAAAGAGTACAATATTTGCCTCTGAGATGTAGTGGAGTATTTGTATATACTATGTATAAGTGTATATGGGGAATATACACTATATTTATATATACAAATACTCCACTACACCTCAGAGACAAATATTGTACTCTTTACTCCACTACAGCTGTAGTTAGTTTTCATTTTACAATTTTTGTCCCCTTCCTGTCCAGTAAAAGCCACATATCTCTGAAAGAGTTGATATTTGTGATAAACTAAAGCATCAAGCACTCCTTTATGGGTTGAGTTTAAAACCCCCTTTTTAAAAAAACTTTTTTTTTTTTTCTGAACTCACAAAAAGTTGACTTTTTAGAGATGCGTGGTTCTCACAGGACAGTAATATTACAAACATATAATGATGTGATAGAATATGATTGAATCTATTGCATTGTTATAGATTAAACTGCGAACCGTGTATGAAATAGTCCAAATGAACTCATCTTTAAACATCTATGACAGTAAAATGCAACATTGACATGAATGCGGCAGTAAAATGAATCTGCCAGAACACTGGCTGGGAAAATGTTACTGCCCAGTGACTACTTTTCATGCTGAGGTGCATTTTGCTGATAATACCTACATAGTTTTACTTAAGTAAGCATTTGAATGCAGAGCTTTTACTTGTAGTGGAGAATTTTCACAGTATTAGGATCTGAATACTTCCCCCACCTCTGCTAAATAGATTTCAAATGATGCAAGGTATAAATTTGAAAGAGATATGCTATGGCATTTAACATTGGTACACCGTTCAGTACAGTTGTAGGTTCTATAGGCTTTTCTTACCTGCGTGTAAGTGATTGGAGCCTGATTCATGGCCTTCAGCTTCCTTGCACACTCTTTATCTTTCCTAAGATCAGTCTTACAGCCAATGAGGATGACAGGAGTGTCCCTACAAAAGTGCTTCACTTCTGGATACCACTGTGTGGGGAAAAAGGAGTTTCAGTGCCTTACACACTGATTTAACTATTTTTTTACATTATACTTTTTTTGTTAATTCTGCAATGTTTTCACTGACAGCAAATGTATAATATGGAGTCCTGGGTGCATGCCTAGGTCAATGTCCACATGCAGGCAGCTTTACATGAGTTAATCATAGGAATGCAGCCAACACCAACATACTAGTATCTAACAATCATTTACAAACTGAATTTGAACAGCAAACCTGAAACTCCAGTTAAATGGAGTCATTCTTTGGTCTTTGTATCTGCACACATACCATTGCACACTGTTAGTGTGCTGTAGTTGGGATTACCTTAATCAGGACATTCTCATAGCTGGTGGGGTTGGTCACATCAAAGCAGACTAAAATCAGGTTGGCTTCTTGATATGAAAGTGGTCTTAGTCTGTCATAGTCATCCTGTCCTAAAAAAACAAATATAAGATGATAAATGTAGAAGTGTAACAACAAATAATGACAACTTATGGGGGTACATGAAGAGAAAGCCTTAATAAAAATGGTGTGCTGTATGTGCAACAGCCTGAAAATAAAGATATGATAGATGCTACAAAGTTTGGGTGGATGTGTAGAAACCACATCCTGGTTTCAGTTTCCTTTTTCCGCTGATCAAAGGTACTCTGCTGCACTTTTACAAAAGATAAGCTGCCAACCCAGGCTGTCAAAGACTTTCCTGAACATGAATATGTTCCAAAAAGTTATGTTAAGGTCAGAGGAACACTATGTTAATGCTTCACCGAGATACAGTTCATTACCATGGAATCCCTCTGATCTGGGTAACTTGATAGTCGTGTAGGTTCTAGTTCAATGTTTGCATTTTCCCATAGTTACACCAATACTTACATTGATGAATGTAAATCCATTATCCTAACATGCTTAATTTTGTAGTAGCACATGCATATTAAAAAAAAAAATTCCATTTATAAATGTATAATTACAGGCTTAAAGTTCTGCGCATGAAAATACTTAAGTTTGATGTTCATCTCTAGTGCTGAAGTGATAATAATCAATTGTAAACTAAAAATTAATGCTCTGTTATTAGTTAAAGTTATTAAAGAATCTTTAATTTGGTCAATAGCCAAAATGAAAATCAGTAAGGTTTGTGTTATTATTAGTCACTGAATCCCTTTTTTACTTGTTTTAACTTTTTATAATGCAGTGTGAAGAAAGTCTGTTCTCAAATTATGTGTTCATCGTCATAAAGATATGCAAACAATTGCTCACTTCCGGGAAGATGATGTTGATGCTTGTTAATGTTGACGTTAGCCTCGACCTTTACCACTTCCTCAGTGTCAGAACAATGAGATAAAGCATGAACACACTGTGGGAGGATGTCTGAACTTCAATATTTTAAAGTTATAAAACTAGAATATTACCTCTTCTCTGCTAATCAAATCAGATCAACCTCTGGCTGTTTATCTGCAAAATGTTTTTATTCTATTCAGAGAGCACAGTACTGTATGTGGTCACTCAACTCAGCTTGCATTAAAACCCTGATGTCTTTGTACAAAATGTGAAAAACTTTTAAATGAAACACAGGTTAAAATGGTGGTGATTTTGTTAAAGATCCTTACCAGCTGTGTCATACAGGTTAAGCCTTATCTCTTTTCCTCCGAGGGAGATAGTGGTGACATATTTTTCGAACACTGATGGAGCATATTTCTGTTTTTTACACATAAGAGAAAAGGGTTCTTTTTATTTGATACATCTATAAATAATATAGATTGACACATACAGTATGTCCACTCCATTTTTTCTCTATATAAAAGTTCATTTTTTATTAGGAAAAATGCCATTTATGCAAAGTATGGTTTACTATTACTGAGATGCATCAAATTTGTATTTCAAAAAAGGCTGTGATAAGTTCACAATGTGATATTATGATAGTTTTTTTACAGTTATGGTCATAGAAATGTTGCCTTATGACTAAACTGATATACTGTATTATAAGATAATTAAAACATGATACATGTAAGCCCTTCTTACCTTTGGAAAATCACCTTTGGCATAAACCATCAGAAGAGATGTTTTCCCGCAGCCTCCATCTCCCACAATCACAATTTTAAGTTCATCACCCTTTTTTGTGGTACCATTACCAGTCCCAGTACCATTTTGAGTCATTTCTCCTCCAAAGTATCAAGCCGGTGTCAGGCAGGACAGGGCTGAAGTTACTCCCCACAGAGTTAAGTTAAATACATGGTAAAGCCTGATGAGATGATTACAGGCAGTGTCAAGAGAGAGGAACAGGCAAGGCTCATCTTTTTACCAGGTAGCTCAGTCTTCTCACCACTTCCTGTTCCTGTGAGATTCGAGCTGTTTGCAATTGACCCCCTACACTTCTCTCTTGTCCTATAAGCACTTTGCTTACTGAAAGCACCTCTAGTACTGCAGCTGAGTTGCCCATGTGGAGGAGTTGTGTCTGACTGCTCCTACTTCCTTTATTGCATGAGCCTGTTCTGGGTGGGTACTAAATCCGTAGCACTGCCTCCATCAACAACAGTGTGTGTGAGAGATAGCACTAAAAATGTTCTCCCTCAAAGCTCAAGAAAAGTTCAGCAACCTTTTTGTTAACAAGCACAATTCTTGCAACAGTGAGATTTCTAGATTTTTATCAGTGAAGTTATTGTTGAAGCTGCTCTGATTACAGTGATGGACACACCCCGAAACAAATAATTCAAATTGCTCAAATATGAACATTTAGCTCACCTCTTTAGATCCATCAGATGTGCATCATTTTTTTCTGTCTGACATCAATGTTTAAATTATTAAAGAATATTTTTATGGTAAATGATGGCATATTGGTCTGAAGATGCATGGAATTACATGTGATTACATGCTCATAATGACCAAATAGACACATTCTAAAAGCAATTTAAGGAATTTAAGACATGTCAAAATATAATACATTCTTGAATTTCCTAAGCTTACCCACTGAATGCATTACTGCATTTAAAAGTGAGTGTTTTCCTTAAATGGAATCATATGATGATTGATCAATCACTGATGATTAATGAATACAATATTTACTACATGGGGTTTCATGCTCATAATAACCAAATATACACATTCTGTTCATAAAAAGCAGGAAAGGAAGACATTATGTAATCAGATGTCTGATTAGACAAAATACATTATTTGCTTTTAAATAAACCTGCAGCTTTAGTTCAGCTGCTAAATGCATTGAGTGTTTTCCTTTCATGGGATCATTGTGAATCCTCAAGAGTAGTTAATTACAGGCAAAATACTTTTCTGTTCAGTGTGTACCGCTGAACACGGTACTGACATCACAGACTTAGCATCAGGACAGACTATTGTCTCTCATCACAGGGTGCAATGTACACTCTTCTCATTCAGAAACAAAATAAATGTGCTCATTAAAGCGTTTAAGGACCGCATTCAGAGGTACTGTATATAATCTTACTTTAATGTTAAACTATAATTTCGTGTGTGTGTGATCCGGGTGTTTCATTAATTTATGGGAATGTAAATCTGTTTTCACTGTCACTCATGGGGACTCTGCTCCCCTATTGAGTGTTAACAATTGTTTTAAGCTCAGCGTTAGGTTTGTGAATGAATTTAATTCAATGTAATGTCCCCGAAACACATGACAACCCAACATGTATATGTGCTTGAGGCAGACTTTCATTATTACTGTTCCTATTTTTGTCACAAATTGAGGAATTAATTTGCAGACAGTGATCAAAGGCAGCTGGACATTCAAAGTTGTCTTTCACTTAGCGACAGAGTGAACAATAAGCCACATTTTAATCAATGGTTTGGTAATATAACTAGTCATGTTGAGAAATGATAACAATTACATCAAATCTGATGTCAGTGCCTTACGGTGGGTTTCAGGAGAGACCAGATCATAGAATATAAGAGTGACATCTAAATGCCCAATTAAATTGTTTTGGGGTTTCTGGGACATTCTGGTCTGTCATACAGGCAGTCTATAAACTCAAATAAAATGTAACAAATACTGAATTAAATATGCTTAACATCAGTGGGTGAAGACATACAGCTTTTAGGTCAGCTAAAAATTTAGGAAAGCTGTCCCTTTAAGGCAGCTCACACTGCCCATTTTAAGACAACACTGGTAATCTCTTAAATATTGTGACTAAGTACATATGCACATTTACGTCACCTAAAGAAGTGAAATTTTAGCCTCAAATCAAATTTGAAGTAAGTATTTTCAGCTTCCTCTTGCACCCACATTGCCCTGCAGCATGAATTATATTTGTTATGTATTTGCGTTTGCCATGACAGACTTAAATACTGTTAATACTGTTTACTGTTAGAAATACAGCACATGGCTAAATTATATCAAATTTTTCATAATTGCAATGTAAGAACATCAAACATAAGAATGACCATCTTAAGTGTCCACAACAACAAAGCATAAAAATTAGTGTATAGTCTATTTATTTAAATATCTCAAAAGCACAGACAGGTGATAAAATCGTCATTTAAGAGACTATTTAACAAACACTAAAATTTGTCTACAAAACACATGCACAAGATCCAAAGCTATATAAAAAGAACAAAAGCCTATGTTCTCTATTAAATAAAAACAGAACCACCAATCTGCATGGGAAAATATCTTGAATGGGAGAACATACCCACAAATAATCAAAAAACATAATGCGCGAAGGATGTCTGGTTTGAGTCAGTCAACAATCCGTCAATAGTAGGCTGAAAATTCAAAGATGGAGAAAAAAGGGAAAGGGCAATGCAGTTTGCCTAGCTGGTTCATCTGACTCCACAGAAATAGCCAAACATCGCTCTCATGTGCCCCATTTAGGATATGCGTCTACAACAATGTATGGTATAACACATGCTACTGAAAAAAAAAAATCTTGTAATAAATAATAGAAGAGTGCTTCTTTGACTTACAGGGTAAAAGTGGCAGCCTAACATATCAGTAAAGAATATTATTTTATCCTGCAGAAGTACAAAATATCCATACGTGTACAGCCCTTTTTCATTGAATAAGAAACAAAGAATCAAAAGAACTATCGTCAAAAAATAAAGTTTTTTCGCCGTGCACACAGACAGCTGTCCTGCAGAAGAGAGGCCAATCCTCTTTGTGGAATATTCCAGTCTGTCAGCGCGCAAACCCAAATGGCGCAACCCACCGGGGAGGGTGTTTTTCACAAAGGCCTATAAATAACCTCATTGGCAGAATTGAACACAAACCCCCTGACTTATATCAGATTTGACACAAAACCAAAGCTTCTTCACATTGTTCTCCCCGTGACAATGGGGGTTCCTTTTTAGTGAGCTAGAGAAGTAATAGTCTCGACAGCCTCGTGACCTGCAAATGGAGGAATGCGCGCACTTGGCAGCCGACAGCTAGGAGTGGTTAGAAGAAAAACAGGCCTCTGACAGCCCGACTATGATTTTTGTGTCCTCCTATGCAGTATTCACACGCTAAAATAACATAACATAGTGCGTAATTGGCACCGTTAAGGGGCGCGCCTCGAGACCCCTTTAACGCACCCGAATTAAGACTGTCCCTTCTCTGTGTTCATCTCCACTAGCGAATAAAAGACAGAATCGCATCTTGTTTGTTTGAATTATCTCGTCTGCAGCGCTTGAGACACTTAATGACGGTGATGATGCGCCGATCTTTGTCTCGAGGTAGAAACAGACAGAGAGCAAGTGCGGAAGCCCGAAGCACCGCCAGCGTTATTTTCACCCAGACACAAAACAACAGAGCTGCTGCTGCAGAGGATTCCTGATGACCTTATATGGCAGTGTGGGGGTGCTGCAACACGCTCGAGCTCTCATGGCAACCGTCCAGAGCTCTCGGATTACTGCCGTTGCCAGGGCGAGTCAGCCCAGCAACCAGCAGGCAGAATACGCCACATAAACGCTCTTCCTACACGCTCTCTTCTTTCCCTTTACTTCTTGTAAAACATACACACCCTTTCGAGTAAAATAACAAATGTCTCGATCGGTGTAAAGTCCTCCTTCCCGTAACATTTCTTAGACACACCATGAAATGTCCTCCGTATACGACGTTCTCATCGAGTGAACGAGCCTCACCCAGTTATGGCGCAGCAACAGTTTCCTGCACACTGCTCTCCTTTGTCTGTAAAGAAGCCATTTTGAGACAGAAAACAGCAGAGAAACCATTGAACAAGTGTAGCCTACACAACTCTAAAGGGTCTATTTCGATAGAGGAAAGCAGTGAAAAATACAAGATTTCTCCCCTTAAGATTCATTTTCTCGTTTAAGACTGTTGGATTACATGTTTTGAATACTAACTGTAAGTTTACAATGCTATTCAAAAATTTGGATTACAAATTATTTTACAAACAGTAAATAGTTAAACGTAACAGGTTTTAATCAGAATTCGTCGTTTAGCGTGTCCGTCCTTTATAAAATACCGCCTGGAGCCTACTTACATTTAGACATAAAATGACAAATTTACTGAAACAGCACATAATTCATTACCTTTCCAATATTTCCTTGTAGTTTTTAGCTTAGTAAAATTTGTCGAAATAGTAGAGGTTATACTTGACGGCAATCCTGTCTTCAAGGAGAGAGAGGTGGTTTGCATATTGCCCCCACAGATGATGCTTGAAGATGCATATTCGCTGGCTCAGAGGCTATGCCTACACTGATCAAAAAGTTTTCAAAAGAGCTTTATCTGTCGTGCTAATGGATTCCTTCTTTTTCAGGCGACGCTTTCCCACCCCTTAGTAATGCCATTATTAAAGGATCCGAAGATGGAGCTGAAAACGTTCCTCCTGTCCCTGCGTTTAGGCCTGTTTACTGCTTTTCACCAAAGTGCTGAGGTAAATATTTTTCATCATCAGAGTTTTCCCTCCATCTGTTTCCTCTGAAGTTTGAAAGTCTATTTTCAGTCGTTGTAGAAACTGTGAAAATGCTGCTCGACTGGACTTCTTTAGAAAGTTAAAATAAGCCCTTGAAGCAAGGTCAAACCAACCTTACTTTCAACGCATTTGCTTCTGAAATGGCAAATGGTCAGTCAACACCTAATCGTGCTTTAGGCTGTCTTCACACTCACAGGAAGGTACAACAGCCATCAGGGTGTAAGGCACTGCTGTTGTGAAAGAACAGTTTTAAAAGTTATTTATCAAAGCAAATGGGATTATCAATCAACTGTCAAATTGCAAGCAGCACAATGAATCTATTTCGCAGTAGGCCATAAATTATCCATGGCCCACTTTCTGTCATTTGAGGAGCAATGGCACATAACCTGCATGTAAGCTGTACATTTCATGTCAGCATGCTAGTGAACACACAGAAAAAGTTGACTGCCATTACTCTTTTGTGATCAATTTGAGGAAAGCTCAATAGATAAAATGACAAAAATACCTTTAATAACAATAATGCATGCTTTATATTTAACATTTCTAAATTACAACTTTTAAATGATTATAAAAGAGTTGGACTTACTTATTGCCACTCATATCCTACAAGGCCATAAAGTGCAATGCCAACAATCTGCCATTACACATTTTGTACTTTAACTGTGTTTATCTCTAATTTAACATTTCCAAAACTTTGAAGCTGTTTATTCACAACATTTGGTTTCTTTTCACTTAAGAAATATAAATACTATTATATGGGTGTGCCATGACCTAGTTAAGACAAAGATGGATTCCAGGCAGAGAAAAAAAGGCTCAAAATGTCACAGGGTATTACATCCAGTACATTATCTTCCTTCTTCTCAATCCTTTAAAGGTAGGAATCATAGTTTTATCATAGTCCGTGAGAGATGAGGAAATCAAGTATAAGATCCCTTTTGGAACAAAGGAAACCCATATAGGCCATTGAGTCCTGTTTCAGGAAAATGGCTGCCGAGAGCGCTCTGCCCCCTCTCTCTGCTCTCTGTTGAAGGACTCCTGAGCCGTGCCTCTAATAGCAGACAGCTCCACTGCTGCTGCGCTCTGATTGGCCCGCCGAGCTGCCTCTGTTAACCAGCCAATTGCCCGAGCACTGCAAAACACCAGGCAATGTCAAACAAAACCCAGTTTGTTCGGCAGTATTCACAACGCAAACACAATGAAAAGGTGAAAACACATCCGGGATTGAGATTGCGATATTTAAAAGACGACCGGTAGTTTGCTAGTTATAAAAACAGCGAGGTAGACACGGTCTGATACAAGTTTCTTGGACTGAATTAGGCCGAGTGAAAGAGAGATACGACGTAACAAAACAGCGCTTCGTAACAGATATGAACGTTAAACGAGATTAAATAAACTGTCAACCAAAGGACACTGGAATTAAAACAATTAACCCAAACATTAGCAGTCAACAAACTCACTCTAGACTACAAGCTGATCCCTTTTTGCTTGTTTTCGTTATTAAAATATGGCCTGTAATATTTACATTTATGAACGACCACAGATGTATACACATAATCCTACGACCAAATCTTTTTATTTGTCTTGAATGGCAGTTAAGAAGATATTGCCCCCTGTGTCTGTTTGCAATTTGGTTACATGCAAGCGGCAGATTCCGCACACAAATTGTATTGGTATGGAGCTGGCAACTGCGACGACGGCATCTTTAATAACATGGGTGAATAGGAACGTTGTCTCTCGAATCGCTGAAAAATATTATGCTTTGATTTTAGACAACAGCACGATTAAAGAAGCAAAGGGGAGAGAAATAAGTTTGTAGCGAATCTGCCACCAGCATAAGAAGTGGGTAAGCCTAGCGGTGTATTGTGGGAGAGACACAAGCTACAGACCAGAGGCACACAATATGTGTTGGCTCTCACCGAAAAGGAGGCAGTATTCTTCAAGCTAAATCATGTAATGTAAGCGGCGAAAGGAAAGCGATTCCGTCTTTTCATCTATTAAAGAAAAATCACTCGATCGGACGAACCATGTCCAAGCCAGGAGAGAGAAACAGATTGAACGAAGACCATGGCAGAAAGCAGAGTTCAAGTAAGCTTGTTCTTTTTTCCTCTTTCTCCAGCCTTCCTAATGCCTGTTTTCCGTAACTGGGATATACACTAGATCCCATTTTTCCTCTCACTTATGTTACCCAGCACCATTAAAGTCATGCATCGGTAACGTTTCTGTGTTTGTAAGTATTGGGGGCTGGTAACGGGACCGTGTTAAGCGCTGCTGCTTAACCGTAGCTCTTCTCCCTCGTCGCTGCCTGTCGTTTCAGGTTTGGCGAACGGCATGGACAGTCATCCCGTCTGCGGCTCGGCGGAGAAGCGGAGTCACCACTGGAGAAGTTACAAGTTGATTATCGACCCGGCGCTGAAGAAAGGGTCGCACAAACTGTATCGCTATGATGGACAGACTTTCAGCATGCCCGTAAGTGGACCGCCTTTGACGCGGCTACAATAGTAACCGAGTAGCCGACCTCCATGATAGGTTACAATGGGGCTACGTTGCCGTAGCCGGCCACGGGCATGTTCCAGCCGTGCGGCGAAAGAGTTTATTCTAATCGAACATAGTGTCCGGACTATGTAAGCCTACTTTGCAACAAGTTAGCTGCTGAAGTTGTGAATCATAACAACCAGTGTCTCCCCCTCGTCTCCCACAGAATCCCGGGATACCTCCTGTGGACAACGTAAGAGACCCGAGGATCGGACGTCTCTGGACAAAGTACAAAGAAACGGACCTACCGGTGCCCAAATTTAAGGTAGACTATATACACTGACACAAAGTATTGTGCCAGTTTTCCATGTGGAAAAGGGGGGCTGTCAGAAGTTGCAGACACACCCCCCTCACTCATCCTCGGGATGTCCAGTGAAAGTATGATAGTGGGAGTGTTGTTAAGCACAAAAATAACATGCTGATTATAACTTTTGATTGTTTTAAAAGCGCAGCTGACTGGATTTTCATGATTAATGTTACCAGTCGGAGCCTGGTGTTGCTTGTGCAGCTGTCAGATTTGACCCGCATGCTGCAACACTAATCTGAGCTAACTTCTCTCATTCTTCCAGATCGATGAGTGTTACATCGGCCCGGTGCCTCCAAAGGAGGTGACATTTGCAAGACTTAACGACAACATAAGGGAAGGATTTCTTACCGACATGTGCAAAAAATTTGGGGAAATCGAGGAGGTTGAGATTCTGTACAATCCTAAAAACAAAAAGCACTTGGGAATTGCCAAAGTTGTTTTTGAGACTGTGAAAGCTGCCAAAGTGGCCGTCCAGTCGCTTCACAACACGTCTGTTATGGGAAACATCATCCACGTGGAGCTGGACCCCAAAGGTAAACAATGATTGAGTCCTTCTTGGAAAGCCGTGTAACCTACATTTATGCATGGTCAGACGTTTGCTCTGACGCAGAAACCATAATATTCAAAGTAAGATTTATGCTTGTTTGAATTATTAGCAGGATAGCAGTCACGTGTTTAAATTTACGCGCGTTGCTTGGTAACGTGAGATAATTGAATTTTCATTGAAAGTAAGCCTACTCCCACAAGCCCAGAGCTGAGGGTGCGACATACTCCCACTGTGCCTAATTTCAGACCTGTAAACAAACACAATCCAAACTTCTCCTGTCAGATTCTTACTGTTGAGTCACTTTTGAAGAATTATTGAAGTTTCACTATGTTTTTATGTCAGTAACACTGTCAGGATTAATACAGCATACTGTTTTACTTGACTCTTTACACTTTCATCTTTATGTAAATATTTTTATTGCATGACTTGTAATAGTTTAGTAGTAAATAACCATTTGCATTTTGAGAGTATTTACTGTGCACATGGGCACCTTTTTTGTTCAATTAGACCCACATTTTCTCTGTAAAAATAAAGTTTATATTTTGTTTATGAATGTTGCATTTTGTGCAGAGTGCAAACTATGGTTAAACTTTAGGCATGTGGAATTTTAATTTGCTTATAATTTTCTGAATTGACTTTAGATTTTATTTTGTATATATGAGAGTAAATTCTACTTTATTTTTTTGTAATTCAGTGGATATTTTTCACCATTTCTTTACTTCATAGAAAAACACTTTTTTAAAAACACATTTTATGAGCTGACATTTCTTTCTTGAAAAATCACAATAGTAATAGTTAGGGTTCATCATGTGTTAAGTTTGAGGTTGCCAGCTTCATTATGACAGTATTACTTTATATTATTGCACTTAATTGTTTACGTTTCATGTTTAGACAGACATGAATAATATATTAGTTGAACAGGCTATTACTATTCTAAATTTTTTTTTTTTTTTAATTGATTCATCTGTTTTAAACAAACAGTGCATGTTGTCCCACAGATTTGGGGTTTAGTTAGCATTAAATAATCATTTCAGTCATGCCAGATTAGTTGGAATAAATTCTGCTGGTGTAGGCCTCTTTCAAAACTTTGCATAAAACCAGTTTTTTTTTTTTTGTACCATTCTTCAGGTGAGAATCGCCTGAGGTACTTCCAGCTCCTGATGAATGGCAGCTACACTCCGCGGACCCTGCCTGTTGGTGGAGAGGAGGCTAGAGAAGTTTCCCCTCGTACCTTGGCCGAAGCCTTACTGGTAATAACTTGATCTATAATTTTCAGTGTTCTTTTTTTTTTTTTTTCTTTTCTTTTTTTTTTAAATGTGGTTTATTGAACTTGTATGAAATGTTGGTGATGGGAGTCTTAAAGTCATATAATGTATTAAACAGTCTCCACTTGCATGCAAGGTCAGCCTGGATAATTTGTCAGATACTGGTGTAAATGTGATTGCCATCTGATCGCTGTCTCTTGCCAATCTAAGCTGATATCTATACCTTAAGTCCATTTTATCAGTGCAGCAGGTGGTACTAGAGTGGTAGAGCCTAATCCAGCCTCTTTCCTGTGGAGTAAAAAGACAAAGCCATTGAAACATGCACTTTGAGCTGTGGCCTTGTATCCTGAGATCCCCTCAGGCAGTGTGCCTAGATACTCTTATCCTCTGATTTGCTCTTTGAATGATCCTCTTATGTACAAACTTTGAAACATAAGTACAAAGCCATTTAGAGGAAAAACATTAAACTGTCTATATTTTTGTGTTTATGTCTTACCTAGTCTTACTCACAGGAAGTACTCTGGAATAAGCCTGCGATTTCAGTCAGTATTCTTTCCCCTTTTGCTATCTATGTTATCATTGTCAAAGTCTCCCTTGCGATGTGAAACAACATCCTCAGATCTAGGAACTAAATGCTGAAAATGGCAAGTTTTGACGAAGATTTGGATAGTACAAAAAGGCAAGCTTGCTTGGTTCTTTGTGAAGTTGTCTTTTGTAGGCATTTAGTTAGGGCTGGTCTGCCCATGTGCAAATGTTCCACCAAAATTTCCCTCCCAACACTCTTTACAAAAACACAGTGGCTGCATCCTGGACTTAGGTGATTGTGATTGGGTTAAAGAAAAGAGGAGAGGAATTTTCTTCATTCAAAGCTGCATCCCAATGCAGACTTCATAATCAACTTGTGAGGCCAGCGAATATTCACACAACTACTTGTAATGCACTGCAGAAGGAATTCTCTTTTGTTTCTTTAATGTTCAGGTACTGAGGTGGGTCACACAGAAAGTGCTTTCTAAATAAAAGGGAATTCAGATTTTCATGACTGCTTGTATTAATTGATGGAAAAAGTAGCCATGTGCAGTAATATAAAAAATTAAAGATGCAATACATTGCAATGATTGAGAGTCACTGTGCCTTTTGAATTGTTGACAGGTTCACCTTAATTGAATCAAATCGTGAAGGTAGTGGCTATACACAGCTCTAAAACACAAAAAGTCTAGAGAGGTTTTTTCCCCCTATTGGGTTCAGCAAGAGCTTTTCCAGCAATGGAACAGTGCTTAAATAAAGTATGGCAATAGGTCTGGCTATGAGAGACTGCTTGTGACCTAAAGGCCTTCTCAACAAAATGTCAGTGTTTATGTGGTGTGTGATATAAGGTTTATTGGTCTAAATGTCTGGCCTGTGACAACTTGATTTATCTAAACCTTGTTTGTTTTTTTTCTCAGGCCTGCGAGCCCATCCGTAGGTTGTCGGAGAGCAGTGTGCCTGCTGTGGGAGGAACATTGCCGCCCAGCAGCTCCAGCACTCCTCTGTCCCTGGAGACAGGCTACTCCAGCTTAAGGCAGGACACACCCCAGTCCCAGGGAACCCCTCATACCCCACGGCAGTCTGGTACACCCTTCTCTCAAGACTCCAATTACACCACTCGGCAGTCGACACCTGCATACCAGTCCAGTCGGCCTGAAAGCTCTGGAGGTTACAAATCTCGCAGACATGAGAGCAAGTTCCAGGATGCGTACAACCGCAGACCGGAGCGGCCTCAGTACCGCAGCAACATGTACCGAAGTACGACGTCGGAACCAGCTCCCTTCAAACAGCACCAGCTCACCCCACCTGAACCTCCACCCTCCACACCCTCCTTCCCTTACACAGCACCTACCCCTGCGACACCCAATTTCAAATCTGCCTTTTCACCCTACCAGGCCCCTGTGCCCCCTGCGTTTCCCCCCTCAGAGCCAGCTTTCCATCACCCAGCCCAAAGGGAGGGTGAGTACCTCCGGCCGCCACAGCCACCTCTGGCAGCTCCCAGTGATTTTTTGCCGGTCAAGGAGAGACCAGAAACTCCGCCAATCCCTGAGCCCCCACCAGAACCCCTGCCCCATCCAACTACCCCTCCTCCTCAGACCCCAGAGCACTGCCCCTCACCTGGTTCACCCACTATGGATTCAGAGCGCAATAGCCTGGATTCCCGCATTGAGATGCTCCTCAAGGAGAAAAGGACAAAACTGCCTTTCCTGGCGGAGCGAGACTCTGACACCGAGGTGCGAATGGAGGGAAGTCCGATTTCCTCCTCATCCTCTCAGCTGTCCCCAATTCCCCCTTACACGTGCAGCTCTCAAGGTGGCCAGCAAAGTTCCCGTCCCTCTAGCACAGGCTTGGAGGACATCAGTCCAACCCCACTGCCAGACTCTGAAGATGATGAGCCAATTCCTTCAACTGCCTCACTAATCAAGAGAATCAGCTCACCTGTCTATGAAAAGAAGAGCAACAGTGACCTCAAAGATGGACACTATCGAAGCCACACTCCCACAGATAAAATGGACACGGTAAGAAACCTTTTTATAATTTCTCATATTTCCATAAATAACTGAAAAAGAACTGGTTATTTACATACAAAATACACATGCCACATTTTATTAGAAATGGCACCCAAAGGAATCAAGTGTAGGTTAAATGAATGCTGTCGCAGTACCAAGCTGACTTTTACCCACAGCTGTGAGTAGCAGTTACACATGGGGCACAGGAAAATGAGGTTTAGTTTCAGGTGGTAATAGTAAACTTTCCCTTTTTTTATTATTGTCTTTTTTTCATTCTGTCTTGTGAAGAAAGTTTCACTTTCACAGAAGACACTACCAGCAGAAGAAATAATATTTAATTCCAGTTAACAGTGCGTGTGTTTTTCTTTTTTTAAATGTTGCTTGAGAATGAAAATGATTGCATGACAATGACATATAAAACTTAAGTTAGCTGTAAAAAGTCATCATTTATTTTTATTTATTTAATCCTTTTTTGATTTTTAATATAAAGGATGTAAAAAAATGTATAACTTGCTGTCTTATTAATACCTTCAGAGAAGTTGAACTCTTTTGTTGATGTCACAGTTAAACCACCTGGCCTGTGATGTTGTATCACTATACTTAGTTCTTCAGCTTTGAAAAGAGAAATAAGAGCCACTCTGCTGTTGGGGAATTGAACACTGTTTCCTCTTTCTTATACTCGCCACACATACTCAGGGAGAAAAACAGTTTGGCTGTTGGCCCCATTCAGCTGCACACTTCCTGGTTCTACTGAGCCTCATAGTCAGGACTGGTCGTAGTGACTCTTGTCTCACATTTCAAGTTACCACAAAGCAAACACTGCAAACAGGTCATTTGGGTAACGATGCCACTCCTGTGCGTTTACTCTGCTTAGTTTTTTCTAATTTCTGCACACTTGTCAATGAATTCTTTTGGAGTGATAAATGAGGGAGTTAGTCTGTTTCTGACATATGTAGTAATAGTGGTGTATTCATATTATCTACATTGTTCTTAAAATGTGATGCCTCTGTTTGAAAGCATGCTGCCAGTGTGTGTGCTAAACTTTGAACTCAAATCAGCAGTTAAAACACTGTCTCACCAGTGGAGCTGGTAGATAAACCTCAAAGCTTTTGTGAAATGTGTCTTATGCATTTGAGCATTTGCAACATTGTTTTCAATTTGGAAGAAAAACATGTTTATTTAGACTGATAAACCAGAAAAACCATTCCCCTAGAGTTTAGCATACAGAAAACAATTCACATTTGTGCTTTTTTTCATCAGTGGCATTATGTAAACAAATTGGTTTGTTTGCTCGAGTTAAAATTCTGATAATGGATGAATATTTGCTCGTGATGGTTAGGATTGGTTAAAAGATTTCACTGAGTGAAAATAATATTGATACACAGTATAACATTTTTAGTGAAATTTTTTCAGCTGATAACATCTCCCAACATAGTTTTGACAGACTGCCCTTTTCCACACAGGGCCATCAGTCATCAGGAGAAGACATGGAAATCTCAGAAGATGAGATGCCTGGCACTCCAATCACAAGTGGAGACTGTGGAAAGGGCATTGTTGTGAACTCTGCAGTGTCCCCGATGCAGACCATGTCCATCCCTCCACCTGGCTTTCCTCCTCTACCACATCAGGCTGGCTTCCCAATCCCACACCACCACCTTCCCCCTCACTCTGCCGTACCAGGACATCCTCACCTGGCTGGTCCTCATGGAGTGCCTCCCCATATGCTGCCACATTTAGGTCCCTACCCTCCAAGCATGATGCCACTTGTGCAGATGGAGCTGATGAACTGCTTGCGATGGGAACAGTGGAGCACCGTTCCCATGTCCTTCCAGATGCAGCAGCAGATGCTGAGTCGCATGGCTCAGACTCGAGGACCCTATCCTTATCCACATTTTCTGGATAGCAGTGCGTCTGGACCTTTTGGAGGGCCTTATCCACCACTGTCCATGGGTACTTCACCTACTAGTGGGGCAGGAGCACCTGGACAACAGTGGCAGCACCAGAGTGTACCAAAGTTCAACCCTACTGTTCCCCCTCCTGGTTATGAGACTAAAAAGGAAGATCCTCACAAGGCCACTGTTGATGGTGTGCTACTTGTCATTGTCAAAGAGCTCAAGGCCATCATGAAGAGGGACCTCAACCGCAAGATGGTGGAGGTGGTGGCTTTTAGGGCCTTTGATGACTGGTGGGAAAAGAAAGAGCGCTCAGCCAAGGTTTGTTGTTGTTGTTGTTGTTGTTGTTGTTGTTATTATTATTATTATTATTATTACAGTTCATTTTAATCATTTACTCTATAATAATATATAGTATATATTATTTACTAAATATAATAATATCACCCATTGAAGTAGGGGATCAGGTACAGTTTATTATTGCAAAATAAATACCAACTGGATTATGTAGGACCCTGATGCAAAGCACAGGCTGTACATTATCCCACTTTTTACATGGCTACTTATTAAATCAATAATTTGACAGCAAATATTAATTTTGTAATGACTCAGTTGTGCTGTGAGTTTTTCTCACTGACCCAATTTTTTACTTTTAATGAGAGATCTCTGTGTTGGGTCTGTGTGTGATGGGCGGGGGCAGCTCTCTGTCACACACACAATAACAGTGTGCAGCACTAACACACACGCAGAGACATCCTGCTCTTAGTGACAGTGGCCGGTGTTCAACAGGAGAACTTATCTGATTGGTTTTAAAAAGGTCTGTGATCAGAACTGTGCATAGCAATGGTCTGTTATTCAGAAATATTGATCAATCAATGACCAATCACATTTGAATCTTCAACAAAGCTATGCAATAAAGTTTGATATCATATTTGTTAGAGATAATAATTTAAACTACCTCTGGTTTTTAGTTGACATGTCTCTCTGTAGTCTTGAAGACAGACATAATTGCATTTGCTTTGGGAACTTGTGATATGAGGTTTTCCCAATTTTCTGCCCTGTTATCAACCAAATCATTAAATAACAATATAATTGACTGATTGACTAATTAAAATAGCGGTAGTTGTACATCTGAAAAACCGTGTTTAGTCACTTTTGTGTTTTCATTTAATCTAAAATATAGTCACAAAACTCTTGTTGTGCCACGCAAAACACCTAAGAGCGTTCTTTTTTTTTTCTATTTTCCCTAGGCATCTTTGACTCCAGTAAAGGGTGGGGAGGGGAAAGAGGAAGAAAGACCTAAACCTAAAGAGACAATGGGTTCAAGTCTGCTGGAGAACTGGAACAAGGGAGAGGGACTGGGCTACGAGGGGATGGGCTTGGGAATCGGTTTACGAGGAGCTATCCGCTTGCCCTCCTTCAAGGTAAGCCTTAAAATGTGGATAAGGAGGGAGAATGTTTACTCTGCTAGTTGCACTTTGCACATGACGCTTAATGGTTGCGTATTGTGTTCAGGTGAAAAGGAAAGGCCCTCCTGAAGCAGCAGCGTCGGGGGACAACAAACGAGCACGGCCCTCCACTCCAGTGGATGACGAGCTGGAGGATGAAGGTAAACCTCTATTGATAAAGCAGACAAAATGCAAAAAATCCTGTATGTGACAAATATAGCAAGTGACTTGTATTGTGTTTAATTTCTGTCAGACCGGGATCGAGACCCAGCTGAGCTCCCATCAGATGATTCCAAAATGGACGGCGACAGCACATCAGCAAAGCGGCGGCACTCACGACCTCTTGAACTGGACAGTGAGGGAGAGGAGGAGGTGGACACTTCAGGGAAGGAGGAAGAGTCTCTGTCTGACAAAGAGGAGGAAGAGCCTGAAGAGATGGCAGCTATAGAGAGACCATCATCAGACAAAGTAAGTCTGACAAATGCCAGCATGTTAATGATGTGTAGTCATCTGTTGAAATACATTTGAAATACATTTGTGCATCTTGTTGATGTATGTTCATGACATGCCACCATTTCTTAGGAGAGTGAAGATGACAGTGATGAAGAAAATGAGAGAGACTCATCCAGTGAGAGTGCGTCCTCAGCCTCGTCTGATGAAGGTACATGAAATATGGGACTGCAACAGTTGGTTTGCTCTTTTTTCTTTTGTTTGTTTCCTGCAGTTGATCATTTCTTTGCTTTCTTTATGGCAGAAGGAGAGAGTTCAGCTTCCTCCAAGGTCAGCTCAGACTCCTCAGCCGAAAGCTCAAACTCCTCTGAGTACGAGTTAAGCTCAGAAGAGGAGGAGGAGGATGAGGTGGAAGAAGATGAGAAGGGGGCAGAAGATGTGGAGAATGAAGGCAAAGAGGTGGAGACCTCCTCATCCTCTTCCTCTTCCTCGTCTTCATCCTCTGATGAAGACGAGGAAGGTGAGGTAGAGACCAAAGAGGCACCGAGCCCTCCTGCAGGACCAGTTCCAGAAGCCAAGGAGGACCAGAGGAGTAGGGAGGAGCTCAGAAACAAGTCCAGACGCAGACCTCCTAGTCCTGAAGAAGAGGTGACGGAGGACCTGAAGCCACCATCACCTAAAGTTGTCCCAGGTGAGTGCCTGCTCCTAATTCTGTAAAACTTTGATCACATCAGCTCTCCTATATTGAAAATAAAACTTGTTTACAAACTCTGAGAGTAGTTTTGACTTTGCTCTGAATATTTGCATAATTTTTATAATCATAAATAAGTCATTAAAGCTATAACATATAACATTTCCACATTAAATTATCTAAAAATGACTTGACCTATGTTATATATTTTTGACTTGTTAGCCAGCTGATTGTTTTGCTATGGTCTGTTCATGAATTTAATCTGAAATGGAGAGCGTCATCTGAGCCCAGAGCAGGGGCAAATTTAGAGATTTGAATACCGTTCTCATTACTATCATCACAAAATCAGTGTCTAGTCTATAATAGTGATTTGTTCAAAGCAATGCTGTTGCACTTTCCTACTAAAGAATATTTATATATTAATTTCACTACATTGGAGAAAATAAAGCAATTAATTCTGTTCTTAATTTGAACCGTAACTATAACCATAACACTAACAAAAAGAACCGATAAGAATACCATTTAAGTACCGGATCGATAAGCAGTATCGGTAAGAGTAGTAGTATCATTAAAATCTTACAGATACCCACCTGTAACAACATTAATTTATGTCACTACACTTTCACATTACCTTTCACATTAACTTACCATTACCTTGTGTGTCAACATGGTTTCTGCCTCAGTTGCATTTGAGATTTTCATTAGCAATGGTAGTGAAAATAATTAATAATTAATTTCACACTACTTCACAATGTGCTACTGTCTTTTATAATTTTTTTTGATTAAGAGACTCCTAGTGGCAGAAATTATATGCTGTGTATTTAACTTTCATAGTATGGTAACTTACAAATAATGGATAAGTATGATCATAGTAACCAAATACGTAAATTATATACAAGGTGTTACTATTAAATTCATAAAAAATATTAAATTATATGTCCCTAGATTTATATAGGATGAATTTGAAATGTAATCTTTACTATAATCAATATGTTTCCATGTCAGGTTATTGTCAAGCACATGTCAGAAGTTAAATTAAAAAAATGTGTGGTATGTCTTTTAATCAAAGAGCAAGACATCAGTGTAGATGGCCACATTCCAGTTGTGAAGTCTGAACCTCGGGAGCCTGCCACTAACCTTCGGCCGCCCACTCCAACAGGCGCCATGGCTGACAGCGACCATGAGACAAAAGCAAAAGGTAAAGCTGAGCCTGAGGAAGTAGCCTGCACCCCCGCTCAATTAACCACCTCTCACTCAAACACACCTACCCCCAAATCCAGCTCAACATCTTTAATGCACCTCCCCCTCCCTCCTCACTTGGCAGTAGAAGGTCGCTCCCTACTTCATCCACCCCCTGGTCCCCTCCCTGACCTCCCTCAGCGGGCTCGGCTCCCCACAGATGAGGATATCCCCCGTACGCCGGGCAGGGACTTGATGGAGCGAGCTCAGAGTCTGGGCAAGTCCCAGAGCACTGACACAGTGCCGATCACACCCGGTAGTGATGCCCCACTGACAGGCAGCAGTCTGTTACTTAGCTCCCCTCACATTCCCGGTAGTCCGTTTTCCTACCCTGCCCAGTCCCCTGTCCTTAGTGCTGGTATTCCTCGCACTCCAGGAAGAGACTTAACCTTCACCCCTGTCTTCCCTGACCCCACAGCATTAAGTGTGAACAGGAAAACCTCCTCTGAGAGCCTGGATGACAGGCCGGTTTTCAAGGAGCCGCCCATCAGTGCCTTGCCAAACCAGGCCCTTTCAACTGGCACAGACCACTCAGCTACCATCCCTGAAGATCTACCCACTGGCCTCACAGTGGATGTCCCTGTGCCTGCTGACTCTACACCAATGAAGAAGAAGGCTGGACGACCCAAAGCCAAAAAGATCCCAGCTATCTCTGAAGCTGAGGAGTCTTTGAAGGTCTCATCTGAGTCCGCAACGCTGCCTCATGACGCACACCTCAGAGATCTGTCCATCCAGGTGACGTCTGCCAAGTCCCCCAACCACTCAAGCCTTGACTTCAGGGAAGCCAAGGTGGAGCCTCAAACAGTCCTGCCTGCAGAAGATGGCTTCCTGCCTTATGAAGAGGAGGAACCTGTGGCTGTGAAGCCGGCTCGGAGGACTCGGCGAGGCTGGGAGGAGCTGCTGCTGGGCAGTCTGTCCCCTGTCACCACGCCTCCTCGGCCCTACTTCACCCCACGCTCAGACTTTGAGGAAATGACTATCCTGTATGACATCTGGAATGAAGGCATAGATGAAGAGGATATACGGCTGCTGCAGATCACATACGACAAAATGCTCCAGCAGGACAATGGCAATGACTGGCTCAATGACACGCTGTGGGTCAACCATCCTCATATCCTTTACTGACCTGAACCTTTTTGTTAACAGTTATTTATATATGCACAGTATATGTCACAGTTAGGGCTGTCACAACATTGAAATTTGAGCTGACAATTGTCATACAAATAATTGTCATTAATCAAATTGTCTATTCTGTTAACTTAATAGTTTTGGTCACATTTATTCACATACACCTGGCAAAGAACAACAGCCATTTAATATACAAAGTCCATTACTGAAATATTCATCCAAGGTACAAAATAAACCACTACGGTGCTAGTTCTCCATTGAACTCATAGCAGAAGAAGAATAGACACAATGAGATGACGTCATTAAAGAGTGCCAGTCAAACGATGGTGAATGATGTGGAAATAATGATGAAATGTGTTATTTCTGTTACTTTCATCCATCTGTATTTATACAGGTGAATGGAGACAATTATCATTATTCGGAAAAATAATCATGATTATTTCAAATAATTGCAATATGGCCACTATGTAATAATTGTGACAGGCCTAGTTACCGTTGCTTTCGTTTAGTCAGTCATATTTAAATAGTACTACATAAATAATCACACATTTAGTTGTAAGATCTTTAAACTGGCTTTTCAAGTTAGTTACAGAGCTGCTACTAGTCTATAAAGCATTAAACAGTTTATGACCAGGATACATCTGTGATATGTAAAAAAAATTATAAGCTAAGTGTGGCTCTTAGATCTGTTGACTCAGGTCAGCCAATAGAGCCAAGAGTCCAAGCTAAACATCATACAACTCTCGTAAAGTTCTGTGTACAACTGGAACAAACTGATGGAAATTGTTAGGTAGCAAATTTTTAAATCCAGGTTAAAAACTCTTCTCCTCGCATGTCTATGATTGAGGTCTAAAACGTACGCCCTATTCTTACTGCACTGGCAAGTCTTAATCTTAAGTTTTAAAGCATTGAACTTCTTATAGCCTTATAATTATGAAGTACTGTACTTTCTTTTAATCATATTAATAATTATTTAATTTGAATAGTCTTTTATTATTATTTTATCTAGTTCCTTTTAATTACATTATTACATTTTTTTTTAAAGCATTTTGGTTTTATTCTCCTGAATGTTTCACACATTGTTTATGAAATGTGCTATGTAAATAAATTTGACTTTCCTAGTCATATGGTAATGCATTAAGTTAGAAAAAGAATAAGGAAAAAGATAATGGATAGAAAAGCAACAGAAGCTTATTTTTACAGTATATTTCACACAGAAAGACAATTCAGTGTTCAGGAACATCTAGACCAAAATAGAAACAAAGGGCTTAAATAGAAATATTTAAAAAATCTAATAAAGAAATACAGAGTATATAAAACTGTAATAAAAGCCACTAATACAAATCAGAAATTATTAATATAATTAAAAGAACGCACAGTGCACCAGTATTACTGTTCAGTAAGAATAGGTTGCACATTTTTAGAGCTCAATCATAGGTACATGAAAAGAGAAATATTTTTTTAATATGGATTTTCAATTTCTAATATTTGGGGATGTAAGATTTACTGGCAGTTTTCAGTAGTTTTGCTTTGTGTATCCAATAGTAGCCTCCTCTGGTGGTGAAAATAAGGAACTTTTTTTGGCTCCAATGTACAAACCTGGTATGCTTTGAGCTTTAAAAGTGTTTTGGCCTTTCATCTGTAAAACCTTGTGAGGTTTTTCCTTGACTTCTCTGCACCTACCAATGTCCCTGGAGTGAAGAAAAAGAGGAGAGATGATGGTATGAGGGATCACATGACTGGCTGTGCGCGAAGTGAAGGATACTATAAGATCGACAAAAAGGACAAGATTAAGTACCTTCAGAGCACACGGCTGCAGTCCGAGGAGCCACCAGTTGATACACAGGTGAGCTGCCAATAAGAAAAGATAATGCTGAAAATATCTAGAGGCTCATGTGGAAATTTATACATGCAGTTAATGTAAAGATGCAAGAAATTAAGCTTAGCAGAAGTTCAGTAAGGAACACCCCACCCACCTCCCTGTGCAGGCTTTTTGTGTCACAAGCACAGTTTACCAGTATCTATACGGTCAATCAGCTGATTTCTGTCTTCAGTCACAACCATGTTAACCCATCGCATGCGAACTGTCTTAACTTTTAAAGTGTTCTCACTGCTATCATTCAGCTGTCATTTCTGTTTTGTGGCTGTTTTGAGACCCTCCTCCACCTCAGCTCTGTTGTCCGGTCCTAGTTTATGTCTCTGAAGGCATCACATCCTCAGCTCCATCATCTTGATCACCACCACCGGTGTATAGGGTTTCTCCATAACTTTAACTCCTAATTCATATGATCTCGGGGTCTAAGCACCATAGTCTTATTTCTTGTTCATTTCAGTTAACTATACTCAAACTCAATTTCTCTTCATTCTACTTTAAGTCTCTCATGATTGAAACGCAGTCCCTTGTACTAGAATGTATAAACAGATGCTGTCGTCTTCTCTCTGCAGGGTATGAGTATTCCTGCTCAGGTCCACGCCTCTACCAGAGCTGGCTCTGAGCGGCGCTCAGAGCAGCGCCGTTTGCTGTCCTCTTTTGCATGTGACAGTGACTTGCTGAAGTTCAACCAGCTGAAGGTGAACAAAATCAAATAAATATTTGCTCCACTGTGCAATTGGATTTGCTCTAAGTCTAAAAAAAGAGATAAAAATAAACAACTCAAGAGTCTTTAAAACTGGTTGTCATTGACAACCAGTTTACCGATTACCGATTACATAAACAGCAATTAACAAAACATAGGTATAGCTTCCTGGTTCTTAAAAATTTCTTTTTTTTCTGATGTATTCCTTCAGTTCCGTAAAAAGAAGATCAGATTCTGCAAATCCCATATCCATGATTGGGGTCTGTTTGCTTTGGAGCCTATTGCTGCTGATGAAATGGTTATCGAGTATGTGGGACAGAACATCAGACAGGTAAGACCCTTTTATTGGTGTTCTGTGTGTCTCATAACTTAACACTTATTCGAAGGAGAACCTAATTCTTGCACTTAACTGTAACTTTTTTCTGCACACCAAATAGCTCCTGTTGCAGACTTGTATTTGGTAGTGTAGTGTTTCAAACATAAGGCTCTTCCATAGACCTTAGTCACCATCTTAAATACCTACATAACATATACACACTATATACCTTTAATACTATTTGACTATTAGGAGTGCAGATCTTATTTTCTACTCTACTAGATGGTTTTGATCCAGCATCCCTAGAGTGTGGGATAGGGTATTAGGATGTGTGTCGTCTACATCATTTTTTTACCACATTAGTGGTTCTTTATGAAAAGGCTTTGCTGGATAAAGCTATACATAATGTTACATAGTGTTCTCGTGTCTAACAAATGACAATCTTCCATGTCCAGGTGATTGCGGACATGCGGGAGAAACGCTACGAGGAAGAGGGAATCGGTAGCAGTTACATGTTCCGTGTTGACCACGACACCATCATAGACGCTACTAAATGTGGCAACTTTGCCCGGTTCATCAATCACAGCTGCAATGTAAGACGACAGTTTCATGTTTCATTGTGTAAAACCTTCAGCACCACTAAACAAAATTTTATACCAGATCATATTGTAATTCTGTCTGTATTTTTTTTCTTTTAGCCCAACTGTTATGCAAAAGTCATCACAGTGGAGTCCCAAAAGAAGATTGTGATCTACTCCAGACAGCCCATTAATGTCAACGAGGAGATCACATATGATTACAAGTTCCCTATTGAGGACGAGAAGATCCCCTGTTTGTGTGGAGCAGAGAACTGTAGGGGAACACTGAATTAATGTCCAGACAAGCTCACAAGACTCTCTACTCTCTAGTGAGTAAAATCCCTGTCCCTCAAAATCTTTAAAGTTTCCCAGACATGCACAGAGATTCCACGCCAAAACACCAGAGGTGCGGGAACTGAAGAGGAAACACTTTATTTGGGTGTGAGGAGAAGTCGTCCGGCTTGAGTTCATCTACCTGTACGACATTCTTTACATATTGAACTCTAGATTGTTTACGATTTATGGTGCTCTTGAAATGAAAAAGCATAGTTTTTTATGTCTGCCAGTGACCCAGAATTCACAAAACACTTGACTTGCTGGTGCAGTATTTCTTGGCTCTTCTCAACATCGTACAGTATTTCAGCATGGTTCCTTCCACGTCCAGTCCTGGTTTGTGTAGTTTTACACTTCTCTCAGTTTGTCTCATAAGCTTTACCGACACCACACGTGGTACAAAAGAAACCCAACACATACTCACATATTTAGCTGCTTTCTAACACTGCTGAGACGCACAAGCCCAACAGGAAAACGGTTCTCTGTGGGAGAAGGCGTGGTCGGTGCCCAAAAGCTGGCACAGTTTGCGCTAAGGACTGAAACCCTGCTCTCTTTCTCCTACCTCCTCTGCACCATTTTTCCTGGAAATAAACTGATTAAGCAACAAAAATGTAAAATCCTGCCACAAAATCTGGAATATTTGGATATCACACCTGCTTTCACCAGCCAACAGTGGATCATGCTGCTTCCTATTAGTTTATGCAAAGTTAAAGATGTGCAACAATTTGTATTAATGATATTCCAGTGTTTTCCAGTTTTGTTTAGGTAGTTTCTTGCTTGTTTCTTCAAAGACACTATATTTGTGTGTGTGAATGAGAAATGTATTTTTCAGGCTTTTTGAACGAGAGTATTTATCATCCTTTCTTGGGGTACGTGAATTTGAGCGCACTGCCCCCTGCAGGCCACAGTGCAGAAGGCCAACCAATTGTGTAGAGCAAGAAAAAGAAGATTTAACCAATTTCTGTCTACATCCACCAGAAAATATTTGCAATATAGGCAGAATTTACAGATCTGGAGTACAATCTTGAATTATTTCTCATTTTAAGTGCCATATGAATGTGTAACTGTCTTAGTTTAACAGTCTTTTTTCAGAGCCATGTTAACATGCATGTGCAAAGCCATGCTGCCTACTTTTCACTGATGTGGATGTTGATGTTTTTTTTTTGTTTGGCTACCTTCATTTGTAACTGTCCTCTGTTTGTTTTTCTCTTCACTGCAACTACTCAACCAGTGTTTGTTTCATGTGAGACAGAAGTGTTTCTAGCACCCAGCAGACATCCTCATCATAGGTTGCAGAGTTTCTTCATTCTTTCAAACTCCTTAAGATAAAAAAAAGACTTGTGAATGCACTTGAGGCTTGCGTTTCTGCTTCACACCCTGTCTAGCCACTCAGTCCCCCCACAAGACCAAGTTGTTGCTCTTCATTCAGTTGGATTGAATATGGAGATTTTTTTTTTCATGTTTATATTGTAAATGATAACTTGTACAGAAGATCAAAAGCTTTTTTATCTTCACAGGAGTAATACTTTTAAGATGCATCATTCTCTTCTTTTTTTTTTTAACAAGACTGAGTATTTAAAATATTTTCAGGGATCTGTGAAAGGAATCTGAGGGTTTAAAAAGTTGTTTATTTAAAGAAAAAGGTCCACTGTGTACAGGAAAAGTCTCCACCTCCCTTTGTAAGATTGTTTCTTGTAGAAACGTCTTCATTTTCTGCCCATTTGCTTTGTAATCCTAAAATGTGTAAATACTCTAACTGTGAATACTATATAAATATATATAAATATATATATTTTTGTTCCTGGAATTTGCTACATGAAAACAGCTCAGAGATCTATGTAACATAATGAGCTGAGTGTTGAGCTGGTAGCAGGAGATTCAGCTTGTGTCAAGCTTTGTTTTTTTATTTTCTGTTGTAAATTCTATGAAAAGTTGTTTGCGGTGTGGAGAAAAAAGCAAAAAGGTGCAGAATCGGCATGGGAAGAGGACTGAACCCTCAGCCCATTTCTCATGTCTATTTATTACACAACAAATGTATGAAAGGAAGAATGGAAATAAAGCAATTTTGCATACATCCATAAAGAGTTGTGCTTTTTATGAGGCAAACACTGAAAAAATGAATATACATTAATTGAATAATTGGTGTACTGACACATTCCCACACACTCCCACTGATGTTGAGTTTCCATGAATTAAACCAGGCAGCAGCTGAACAAACACTGATTCTGTGTCAGGTCAGTTTGACTGAGGCTCAGGTCATGTGATCCACTGTCCTCTATGGTCATTCACATAAGAACAAATACAACCTTTAGTTTGTGCAATAGCCCTTCTTCACAGCAGTGTAACCTATGATAGCAAGAAATCCTCAAGTGGACCCTTTGACATTAAAAGACATGTAAAGTTCAATCATGTGTCCCATCAGCCATTATACACAGCACTACAGCACTAGGGTCAGGAAATAGAGAGGGTCGTCCACTAACCACTGGGGTCATGTCCACAGGGTGAAGTGACCGTTGCTGTGTGGTGCAGAAGAAGCACATTTGTAAGTGCAATGAATAAATGTATAAAAATGTAGTCAATTTATCATGAATATTAGGGGCCTGTTCTGAAAAAAAAAGTGTATGCAATAAGGTACATTAAAGAGATTTGGCATGTTTGGTGCACAATTAGAAAAGTTATTTCATTTATTACTTTCTCAGTAGAAGAAAATGACTTTAGTAACATTATCTTTACATTAGCATTTGGGAATCAAAAATATTATTATGCTATAGTTGATCTTGTTCATCATTTTCTCGCTTCATTCATTTCATTTTGCCTGTCTGCGAACTGTCTGCCTGTCTGTGTTGCAACAAAACTATTTAGCAGTTTTACTCCACACAATACCATAAGGAAACACTGCATTTGTTTTATCTATGAAAACGGGAAAATTTGCACCATCTCCTCCTCCAACGGCATGTCATCATTATATGTCTCTAACTTTGTCTTCTCTCTCCTCTAGTTTGTGTTTTTTTCTATGTCCTCTCTCTCTCCCTGTTCCTGTCTGCAGGTATCTGTGGCTCCGGAGCTGTACGTTCCTGATAAGCGGTAACTAAGTCCCAACCTACCCAGTGTTTGACCATCTTGTCCAGTGTCTGTGTTGTTTGCTGCTCTTTCTCTATGCTTTTCATTTCTCTCTCTTCTCTAAGGCCTTGACCTTAATTTGTAAAGTACCTTGAGATAATTTTGTGTTGTGATTGGCACTAAATAAATAAAGTTGAACTGAATTAATCAACAAGAGTCCACTTTTTCACCTTATGTGCAATCAGTAAAGCTGTTTTGTCTGGAGGCTAGAGTTCAATTCATCTACTTGTTTTGAGGCATTGTGAGTGTAAACCTAATCATCAAGTAGACATGTCTCTTTCTTGAAAAAATGTGCACTGAACCTATGCAAATCCACTCTAGCAATTGAGTTTCTCAGACTCCTTCCTTCCTATGTTGCTTCCATGTGCTGATTGTTTCCAACTTCAGATGGTTAACTTAACAGCTTTTGCTTCCTGTGAACCTGTTTATATTCCTGACCAGAAACTCAATCTAGGGAGAGACAATACTGCAGCTGAATACAAATAAAACACTACTCAACAGCTGTAGTTGGGACTTGAAAGATTTTTTTCTACTTCCCTATTCTGCAAATTCAGTTGTTGTGATTGTTCTTTAAGAAGTATTTAGCTTTTTCACTTCCTGTAAGTAAAAGCAGTAGAAACACACTAAACTGTACTTTAATGCTTGCATTCAAAATCAAAGTTCAGTATTAGAACAGAAAATGTAAATGTCTAAAAATGGATGGATGACATTATTTTGTATTATTATTAGTAGTAATTAGCCGTAGTGGTAGTAGAGTAGTACTGGTATAACGGATACATTAACATGATTTACATGTAAGACATATTTTGACCTCCTTCATACATTGCCAGTAGTTAAGTCTCTAACAATGCACAATTTGTGCAATGAAGAGCTTTGTGTGTAAAATGTTATTCTGCAAAATTACTTGTTGCCATACCAACCACAACTTAGATTACTGTTTATATTTATGTCTCTTTAAAATGTAGTGGTAGTGGGAGTACTCAGACTAAAGTATAAAGTATTTGTTATCACAGTGACTATGAAAACCTGTAGCCTCTTCACCCACTGTCCCAGCTCTGCCCTCAAACACACTGACGTAACCATTCACATAGTCCAGAGAGAAAGGCTCACAATGTGTCCTCTGTGTATGTGTGTGTGTGTGTGTTGTCCGTGACAGGAGGAGAATGGTGTGACCACAAGCAGAGAGGGTGAGATCGGAGGATGAACTTAGAATTAGAGCCAGATTCACACTCGTCTCCATCTGCTGAATAATATCAAAATACATCCCTCCCAGTCAAGCCATTACATTCATTTACAACTTTAATTTGTCTTTCCTGTTGATGTGATAAAACACAGAATTATTTTGTCATTTTATCTGATGTCCACTTTTTAATCACAGCTAAATTATAGTGTATTTGAATACAAAACATTGTTACCTAAACAGCCTATCTGAGGCTGTAATAATGCTCATACTAATTCATTTCAGTTAAATCTGCATTACCTGTGCCTTTTCACACTTTTATGTTCCTTTTAGGCTTGGTATTTTAATATTTTCAATTTCATGCTTTTTTTTTTGCATAATTTCATGCATTGGCTTTTTGCATAATTTCTGCATTTTAACAGATCTCAGTTAACAGATCTCTGTTAAAATGCAGGTGTCACCAAATCAGCTACAACAAAATGTGCCTGTCTGCTTTACCCTTTTTGACACAGTGTATTTTTTGCTTTGAGAATTTTAGCGCTGTTTTTTGGCGCTGTGCCTGACATCTGATATGACCTACCTCTCCATAAAAAGCTGAATGAAAAGTTAAAATAAGAAAATAATCCTGCAGGGACACAAAGGTGCAATTATGAAACATTTAGTAACACTTCAACACATTACAGTACTATTCATCACAGTTTGACTCTATCTATTCTCCACTATTGTAACTATACATACATGAAAACTCTACAATGTTGCTCAACTTCGAATAAAAAACCACAGGTGTCAACTAAATATATGAATGAACATTTGTTTGGCATTGCAGTGTTTCATAATTTGGCCTAAATACAGTGCTAAAGTCCTTAACTAAAGCTTCCCAGTAAAATGATTTGAAACAAAAACACTGATGCGGCAGACCTGAGGGGACGGCTTACTGCCCCGGTAAGGAGTTTGGCGTCTTTGGATGCAGAGACAATGCGACTGAAGGTGGGGTGGATGTGTCTGAAGTTGTTCTGCAGAGGTGTGACCTGCTCTGCATCCTCCTCTGTGGAAAAAATCTGTGACGTAAACTGTGCCAGCTGAGGAGAAAATAAACAACAGTGGTCATTTTATAGTGAAGCACCCTTTATAAATAGTACAACTAACTGTAACAAAGCATTTACTAATGTGTTATAAATATATGTATGAACAAGTGGGTGCCAGGTTACAAAAAAAATCTCTTGGAGTTATTAATCCCTCTCCCTCTGTGACTCGTGAGGAGTAAAACACCAGTCACAACAAACATTCACAATCTGCTATTACATAATACTTATCCATAAGAATAAATATTAACCATCAATAACAGGATCCGGCCCAGAGGTCGATGATAGACTTTGTAGTCGTGTCATCTGATCTCCGGCCGCGTGTCTTGGACACTCGGGTGAAGAGAG
>JAPQRN010000005.1:36424965-36442513 GCA_037367275.1 Coranthus polyacanthus | reverse complement strand
GATGGATGGATGGATGGATGGCATCAATAACACCGTACATACACAATATAGTAATGGACATAGTTAAAAAACACTCATCTTCTGTTTGTACCTGCTCTAAATTAATTTAGCATGTTGTATTTTCATTAAGTGAATTTATATTCTTGTTTTATTATTATTATCATTATCATTATCATTATTATTATTATTATTATTATTATCAATATTTTTAACTTCTGTTACAGCTCTAGGCAATCATGCATAATCTCTTCAGTTTTCACTAGTTTTTGGTCTTTTATGTCATTTGAAACTGCTATTCAACATCATTGTAAATGATGGTCAGCCCTCAATGATTTTCAAATTTAAATAAAGGTAAAGGTAAAACAGAGTTGTAATAAAATCAATGTCTTTTTGTAGACATTATAGTACATATACTGTCCATTATTAAACTCTGGTTATATTATATACTATTTTACATATAGTGTGCTTGAATGCTAAATAGGGGGATGACAAACCTACCTGAGACCATGAGATGTAGATGGGGACTTCATACAACGTCCATACGACAGCTTGAGAACATGGAGGGGTTGTGAGGCTGCCGTAATATCGATAATACTGGCTCATGTTGTGCTTTGGCAAAAAGCTCATCAGTGGAAATGGCTTGACTTTAATAGTTTGGCCTTTAGGAAGAATAAAAAGCCATAATAAAAATATTGTTCAAGTACATAAAACAGGAGGATAGAGGGATTTTGTGTGTGTCTAACCTTTGTAAGCAACAGAGGAGAGTTTTTGTGATATGTGCCCAAAATGCACATTGTCTGCATAAACGACCTGCAAACAAAAAGAATTGGCTGGTGTTTGCATTACATTGGCAACATTGTTTAAAAACAATGAAAAATCAACTTATACTGACATCAATGAAGAATCCAAGAACAGCAAGCCCTGTAGGATCATCTAAAGCAGTTGTCAGATTTGGATGGATGGACTTCATGTTGACTATGTGCATCTGCATATAAAAAAGCCCAGAGATTTTAAGGGAAGGCTGCACTGCATCAGTTTGCTGAAACCATTTGTCTGTAACAGTGTAGAGCTGTCTACTGACCGTACTGTACCTCCATTGGGTATCTGCGTCTGTCCACTGTGTGCTCTGAGCCATTAGTGGCTGGGCTTCCCCAGTGGAAGTGCAGCTGGATGGTGTGATAAACCCCTGGAAGGCCTCCACCGCTCACTGACATACCACTGCCAACATGTAGCACGACTGCAAGCAAACACATTTAATCACCAACACAAAGACACAAGAGAAAACACTCCATGTCTGTATCTGCAGGATATTCACCAGAGTGTCCATCGTTTTCAAGCATCCAGTGGCCTGTTTGGACGGCATCGAAGCTCTCCAGATGTAAAGACCACAGAGACTCATTTCTCGACATCCGGTGGTCCAGATTGATCGGAGAGTGATGCTCTTCAAGTAATGGGTGACATGATTGGAAGGTATCTCCCCATGCGTAAGGATCTAAGACAATAAAACAATCACATAAGGAACAGATACAGTCTAAAAGGTGGATGAAGTATTCAGATCCTTTACTTGAGCAAAAGTACCAACACCACACTGTGAAAATACTCCCCTACAAGTGCAAATTCTGCATTCAAAGCCATAGTGTGAAAAGTCAAAGTAGTAATTGTGCAGTAAAATGGTCCCTGTCAGGCTTTTACTACTATATATGATGTTTTTGATTCATTTAGTTTAGTTTAGTTAATTTGTTTGTACAATACATACAAAATTAAAAAGTTATCACATTGGAGAGAATGGAAGCTGAGAATCGCTTATGTAAATATCTGTTCTATAAAAAAATACAATCATATAAACAATCTTATAAAAAGTTATAAAACTAATCAAAATACTTGCATCAATATAGCATAGAAAATAACAAATAACATTTTAATGTTGCATTCATTTGTATGTTGTATTTTACTGTAGAGTAGATGTTTAAGCAGTATAATATACTGTTAGCTAGTTGAATCTACAGCAATGCATCATATTCTATAAGATCATTATGTTTGCAGCTGTCTGCTCAGACAGAAGTTGAAATACCTGTTGCTAGATTTTAAACTGACCTTTGTGGGCTAAGTTATTCAAATAGAGCAATTTAAGGTAAGAAATTAAAGGTAAAAAATATACAGTATTTATGATGAACTCCAAGAGCCCTTGAAATGTACCACAAGAGAGCTTGAAATACTTTTTTGTAGTATGTGATCATACAGATTTTTATGTTAACTGGGTGACTAGCTATTAGCTACTATCGGTTTAACTAATTCCTGCTGCCTCTATCAGAGCTGGTGTCACTGAAATAGACGTTAACTGCAATTTGATGCGAGCAGTTAGTCAGACTAATATCAGTTCTCTCCCCTGATCACTGAGATGATCAGATTCTGCAAATTGTCCCCTGGGCTCTATAAAGGCCTGCAAAGCCTTCATTTTAAAAGGATAATTAAGACTGGGCCTATTCTACATTTTCTCATTATCAACTAATGTCATGAGAAGACTTTGTGTTAATAAGTCTCATCATACTTTGTGATTAGTTACAGTAATATGTGCCACGTTCATTTGTTCCCACTAAAGATTTAAATCCTTTAAAAAGTAAAATGATTAGATTTAAAGAAAGGCTTCATAATTGGCTAAAACAGCTGCACATTTGAGTTTGTAATAAAGCTCATTCAAACTAAATTGTAAATGGGGACTATTTTTAGCTGCTAATGTTTTCCCTTTTTGTAATTGGGCCAGCAATACAAAACACAAAGATATTATATTTATATTCAAATAGAAAAAAATCCCATTTATTCCTATTTGGTCACAACCTCATATTTGAAAAGCTTCAACCTGTGGTATGTTATAATTTCTACTTGACCATTCAAGTCCATTCCAAGTCTCAACATTTTTGCAGAATGTTTTTGACCAATTTATTGTTGCAGCTTTAAATGTATTATATAATTTAAGTCTGTGTTTTTTAATGAAAAATGTTACTCACCACAATGCGGCTCATTGTAGCAGTAGTCTTCTGGAATAAAAACAGCAAAATATTGTCAAGCCTCATTTTTCTTTGCTTTTACACAACTAACTTGAAACTGTTAGAAATTACCAGAATCTCACCTGAATCAACATTTGAAACAACAACCATCAGGAGAGCAGCAGTCCAAATCATTGTAGGATCCCACAGCTCGGCGAATCCAGACAGGTGTCAGAATCTGAGGTAGACTGAAGATCAGTGTGGACCTGCAGCTTAAATAGGAACCGAGGTGAAAGCTGGGTTTTATTTTCTCCTGGTCTGATCAGTGAACCCTGTCATTACCAGGCTAGTGGTCTTTTCTGATCAACAGGCTCATTGATGCAAGGACAGCTTCAATGCCCCCCTTCTTGCAGCATGATGCCCAATGACTAGTAACAAGACCCATTCATCTCATGGGAAAGTCAGAGGATGTGTGGCCCACTGAATTAGAGAGTAACAGAAAAAAGATTAAAACAATATAACATTGTAAAATGGATTCTTGGATAAATGTGACACTCAAATTCAAACATTCAAACAAGCTTCACAAATAATCACTTCTGTTCATACTAGACTTATTCTGTGCAAAAATATATGTATTTGACGCTATTATGAGACATCCATCAAGTACCTTCCACATTTAGCCTTCGTCATGCCAAATGTAATATTGTTGCATCCTTCCACTGCAGCTCAGAAAGAAAAAGCCATCAGGGAAGAAGAGTCAGATGAAGTGTTTGAAGAGTCACTTAAAATGCTGAGTTTATAAATAACAGACTGAAGCGTCATTTCACCTTCATATAAACTTTTATATGTGTTTGCATAAAAGGATGACTGGGTTTTGTCTCCATCACTAAAACTAAAATGACATTATGAAACAAAGCAGTTTCAATGTTCAATATGGCCACCTAATATTAGAGGTTTTCCTTAAATTTTCATGAATCCAAATGATTTACACCACTATAAACTACTTTATTATTGTGTGCAAGCTCAGTCAGTATTCAAAATTTGAGATATAAAAACTGTCAGTGGCATCACATTTCTCTATCAGTACCCCATTAAATCACATCCACTGCAAAACTCAGCGTTAGGTGTTACTTCTCTCCCATTCAGGAATAGATTATGTGATTCTGTCACAACTTGGCCGACGTGAACAAAGCCTCTTTTCTTCAGCATCAGTGCTTCCCAGCAGGGTATCGCTCCCTCTACTCTGGCTACTGCCTTATGAGTCACTGTGGGGTACCGTAGATCTTCTTTCTTTAAATAATTTGAGTCTTTTGATTGCTCTGTACTAGATTTATCCAACAACCTGTACCTGGCTGCAGGGGGATTTCCCCTCATCCCACCTTAATCCTCTTGACATTTGGATGTGCAGATAGAGGAATTTCCTCAACAAGTCAAAGGATTCACAGAGCAGCTAAAAGTCCTGACTGATGTGGCTCAACATAAAGTTCAATGCCCACTGACGCAGCAGTCATCCTTCATGGTGCAATTTATTTGGCATTTGATTGATGTACATCTACCTCAGAAAAATGCAAGCCCCCGCCCTCCCGCCCCACACATTTAAAATCCAGTAAAATAAGTTCTTACACCACCATAGTCTAGAACAGAAACTACTGTGTTTGTAATGCAGCTGTTTGAGTTGAGGGTATGTTTTAATGCATACAGAGTCTACTGTACATTAGCTAAAAATGTTTCCATCAAAAGAAAAAAAAAAACCCCAAAAAAACAGCATGCCAAAAGATAAAACCATGCACCGCAGGTCCAAAAAGCAGGTTGAAAAATAAAATGTGATGAAAAAAAAAATCCAAACCAAGAGGACATCTTCTAAACACACTTTAGGACTTTTTTCCTTTTCATGATTTTGTTGGAGAATCCACAATGGCTTGTCAATGCCAAATAAAATAGAAAAAAGGGGCAAATAATCTTAAACAAAAACTAAAAAGCTTTAAACAAACAGTACATTCAAACATGTGATTCACAGACATTCAGACAGACAATTTTCGGCCATTTTTCTCGAGGCATCTCAGAAGCGGTTTTAGTGCTGGTGAACATGGGATCACCTCAGGTCGAATCCACTATGACTTATTCAGGCTGTAAAATTCAAACGATTGTCATCATTACAGGAGTCTAATGCATTCCAAATGTAATTTACACTTTATTATTACAGATTCCACTTCGATCCCACTGAAAAAAAAACAAAAAACAAAAAAAACCCCCACAAGACCAGTAACAGACCCACACCAAACAGAAAAGACTCTCAACTACAATCAGTAACATCTTCATCAGTAGCTGAACATAAGCCCCAAAACTGAGTTGTACCGTGTGGCAAATCACACAAACATATCAGGGATGAACAGGCAGCATTCAAATCTTAAAAAAAGAAGAACAGAAAAGAAAAAACCTGATTTTTTTTTTTCCAAGGATGAGCGTGCAAAACATTGAGCTTTAAATCACTAAATATAGTTCATAGTCCATACAACTACGCTGTGATAAACTCATAATATAAGAACAGGACCACCTGAGTGATTCAATAACTTGATGGAAACACTTATCTCAAATAAATTGATTTCTTTTTTCATTTAATGACAGGATATCATCCCTAATCTGAACATACACTTGCAAATCATCATCTTTTTCACTCACCGATCAATGGGGAGTTCAGACTGCTTTTGACACACAAAAACAACCAAGATTATTACAGTCATGAATTACCATCAAAAGAAGTCAATACCAAACTCATAATTAGCAGTATCACAACATTCTTTGATACATAATGCCTTGGGTCAGCAGTACCTAGTAAAAATCCTAGAGCAAGTATCTAACCATACCTTTTTGCAAGGTTTAACCTCTCAACTACAAAATATCTTTTGGTGCAAATACAGTATGCCCTATAAACCTGGAAGACAGCTTTATGTATCATACTAATATGAAAGTGTGGAGAGAGTAGGATTTAATGCATGAGTAGAAATAGAGATTTGGGACACGCTGCAACAAGCAGAGCTAATGACAACATTATTGTAAACCCAAACACATACATCTGTTCAAAACAGATGCAAAAAAGAAAAATGCACAAGGAACAAAAGCTGGCTTGATTCTTTGTCATTATTTGCCTTGTGCTGGACAGGACTGACATGTATAACAAATTCAACTGGTGCAGACCTGAGGGGGATATTTACATCAGGGCATGTGGATCAATCAGGCCAACTCTGAGACATTTAGAAAGTTTTACTCAGTTGAAGCTTAAAGTAAAAGTGCAGCGTTGTTAGCCTTATTGTAGTGTTTTTCAGTCCACTCTGACAGACCTTTCTGCTTGCTCAGAAGCCAGTGTCTTTAAAAAGAAAAAAAAAAAAAGAGAGAGAGAGAGAGAAAAGAATGCAGAACTCTCTGGAGTCTCTGGAAAGAGGGCATCCTCTTCTCACTATAAAAGACACAGGCTGCTCTGCCTTTTGACGTGTCTGTACAAACTTTAACTATTAGTCTATGCAATCAACTTTTTCAAAAAGTGACTCAGCAGTCAGCTGTGTCTTTTCCTGGTACAGTAGTTGGAGCAAAAAGCTCACATGATCTTCCACAAGCAGCAGGTAATGTCCTGAAGAAGCTCCCTGCTGTCCATCTACAGTCCTATACCACAGTGCTGAGGGAGGAGCCGCAGTCCGCAGGCATGGAGGCAGGGGCGTGGCCATCTGTAGGGGTGTCGGGCCCCACCAGGAGGGTGCTGCTGTCTATAGAGTCCTCCCTCTGCTGAGAGGATGGCGCCATGTTTGGCATGGGACCGCAGGCATTGGGAATATCGGTCTGCAGCCCTTCTCCTATGCTGTTTATCTGGCTCGGTACCATGGAAACCCCGCTGTGTCCTGAAAGTAAAGACAGGAAATAAAAACAGCTTTAACACTTGGCACATGATGAGATACATAAATGGCAACCCTCTTCAGCAGAGATGGTCTACCCCTACCGAGGTCCACATAGAGGAGGCTGTCTGGGTTGATGGAGGCTTCGTACGGAGGAGGGGGGTCATCAGGGTGCTGGATGTCTGGATATTTATAGGCTGCATATGGAGGGGGCGGCTCCTGGAAATGAAAAGCACCTCCCTCTCCATCATCAGACAAATGCAGGGGAGTCAGGCCGGTGCCAAAAGCATCTGGGCCGTAGTCAAAACCAGGGACTCGTCTTCCAAGGTTGAAGTGGTGTACTGAGCAAAGAGATGCAGAGGAGTATCAAAAAAGTCTTGAAATTAATTAGAAGTAGAGCTTGTTCATTAATTAATCATTCCTGAATTTGTATTGCAACTTAAAAAAGGAGCTATGTGTAGTATTTCTGCTTTAAAATATTCAAAAATGGCCTAAAATTATCATTAGAGTGTTTAGAATAAAGAGTTCTGACATTATGTCAAAGATGCCAATGATATTGCAGAAAGATGAACAGAATTTATTCACAGCCACACTGACTGTATGCCATCATTCCAACAAGTAGTGACTCTGCTCAGACAAATTGGCAGGGAAATCAGTTTAGAGTTCCTGCATGTTTTAATCAGAATATCGATATGTGGCACCAGTATATTATTAATGTATCACAAGAGGAAGTAATATTATATATTTCTGTATCAATATTTTGTCCCATCATAGCAACTAAATGTTCTTTTTAAACAGGTACTAACATAACAGGTACAATACAGCACCTGAGGTTAAGCAAAATTACAACCCCAAATAAGAAATAGTTGGAACAGTATGGATGGATAATGCTCATTAAAATGTACTTTGACTTGTATTGTCAGTATGAACACAATATATTTCATGTTTTGTCTGGTCAACTTCATTTCATACATCCATTCATGACTGAATGATTCAGGCTGAAACATATTCAAGAAAATAACAGTAACAGGAGCCATTTAGGACTAATATTGAGTTAAAATAATGAAATAATGTGATTTGAAATAAGTGATTGTAATGATTTGGTACAAAGGCAGCATCCAAGAAAGGTCTAAAGCTTTAGCAGCAAAGATGGGACGAGGACCACCAGTATGTCAACAAATGTGACACAAAAATTCTAGAAATATTTAAAAACAATGTTCCTCAAAGAAAGATAGGAGGGGGTATGGATATTTCAGCCTCTACGATGCAGAACAGAATGAAAAGATTCAAGGAATCTGAATGTATTTCAGTGTAAAGGTCAAGGGTTCAAGTTTAAGCTGAACACTGATCTCTGATCCCTCTAACGACACAGCATCAAGAACCATCATTCATCAAACCTCAAGCACTAATGTGTTTCAGGCCTGAATGTGATGAATGGATGTGTATTTACAAATGAAATGAAGTTGACCAGACAAAACATGAAATGTGTTCATACGGTCTACAATGAAATAGTCAGTAAGTTCAAGTACATTTTAATAGTGCTGCATTATTTTTTAATTTGCATTTTCCATACTGTTCCATCCATTTCTTATTTGGTGTTGTAATTTCTGAGACATACTTCATTTAACTCAGACATTTTATCATAACAAGGTCGTCCTTTTGCTTAACAAAATGCGTCGTGTGTGTCCAACAGGCTTAATGCTTACAGTTGCCTCCAATCAATGTTTCAATACGTTCACGTCTTCTCTGACGGAGTCTGTGCACCATGAAAAGGAGCAGAGAAAGGATGAGGAAGGATGAGATGCAGCTGACAATCAGTCTCATTCCACTGGCCATCGAGTCAAACAGACTGTTTCCATCTGAGAGGGAAGAGGCAACATGTAAGAAAAACAGCTGTTTTTGTCGACTGGTGTAGCACATACTGTACATACATACTACATTTAACAGGAAACTTGTAGTGTGACATCTTTTCTTTGTTCCCTCTGCACAATAAATGTTTAATACACGTTGTCCTATATTGTGGTTAGTGAAAACTGGACATTAACTGTTCTTCAAAAGGATATTATTTACAGTATGCTGTAATTAGAGTCCAATAACCTCAAGTAACAACTGAAAGGAGTTCAAACACTGGCCCCCAGCTGCAGTGAATCATACCCTTTAGATTTGTGACTAGCTCCACCTTGTGGAACATGATCCCCGGCTGTTCTCTTCAAAATGATATTAAGCCTTAGGAACAGCTTCAGTGTCTCCATCAGCCCAAGCTCGTGGGTGAATGTTCTTAAAGGTGCACTGTACGCACATAAAAACCGCTCAACTAAAGTGAGAAAGCAATTCTTAAAAATCCCATCCAGCCATGACAAAAAATACTCTGCATTGACTAATATTATAATAATGCGTGATTCCTAGAGCTGTAACAGAAATTAAAAATATTGATGATAATAATAATAATAATCATCATCATCATCATCATCATCATCATCAATCATCATCATCAATCATCATCATCAATCATCATCATCATCATCATCATCACAAGGCAGGGGGATGTGTACTAATGTACCTGGGTCAAGGCAGGTGAACTTGCAGCACTCTTTAGGATCTTTGCGGAAATGCTGGCAGCCTTGTGGTCGCTCACATAGCGCAGCCACACACATCTCAGGCTCGCCGTCGTGACATGTGCAGCTCAGACATGGGTCGTCTCCTTTAGGGGTGAAGTAGTATCCCTCATTTACAACATTGTCTTTTATATCCACACACGTTTGCCCTGCAGATGAAAAGCAAGTTAAAGCTCAGAGAATATATGCTTGGAGCCACATAAATAGCTGCCATGAGCTTTCAAAATGACAAACATACTCCTTTTGCAAAGAAAGGGGAACTTCTTGTAGCAGTTCTCAGCATGCCAGCTGTGCAGGCCGCGCTCATTCATGCTTTTAATCTGAAAGCGCTGCAGCTGGGCACAGAAGACATTGTCCTGAGTGGGAGATGCCTCCCCGACATTGGCCAGACCCTCAGGTGGCAAAAACACCTGCATTGACCCTGTGGAGAAATAAAGCATTTTTAAACTTTACAAGAATCAGGGCAAAGGACAGCAGTTAACTTTGTAAAGTCTTATTTTAAATTACCTTTATAAGCCACCTCCCAACGCCCCTGCAAGGAGTGGTTCTGATTGGTGATCACATACTGGTAGCCCACCCAAAACCTTCAAACGCACACAAAAGAAAATTATTGCTGTAGGTCTATTTCATCTTTATCCATCATTCAGATTTCATTTTTATTTAGTCTTTCAGTTTGTTTTTTGATTTTGTTCATGAATGCACAATTTTATTTTTATTTGAGGAATTGACTAGTTTTAGTGTTAGTTTGAGTTTTTCAGGAACTCCTGTTCCATATTGTGCAATGGCATTTTAGTCCTGTACATCATGAACTATTAATATTGAGGGAAAACAAAAACAAAGCTGATTTCACCTGCAATTGCATTTCATTTTAGTTTGTGTTGCATTGCTCATTGTAGTTTTTACTTAGTATTCCTGTTATTAAAACGGTTGTTTTTATTTCAGGTCATTTTTTTTACTGCTAGTTTTAGTTCCACTCCTGGCCACTAGATGCCCTCCAACCAATAACGGAGCACTATTATTCTAATCTTGAGTGCTGGAGCATGCCACTACTTTGAACTGTATATAATTTAATAAAACATTAAAAGATCAACAATGATGAAGCACAGGCTGGAAAAAAACATCAGTTTTGAACTCAAGTGAGTGTGTTCAGAATGTCATTGGAATGTTATTGTCTGTAAATGAGTGTAAAACATGACAAGACTCATTTCAAGCATGCCTCTTAAGCTATCTGAATGTCATCTCTGGTCGAATTGAAAAAAATTAATGCAAACAAAGAGGAATATAAGATCAGCCCTTCCAAGAAAGCAATGTTTGGATAATTTATTTCTTGAATATACTCACTTGCATTGGTCTCTTCGCTCACACACTTTGTCATCAAAGTCCACTTCAATCTTAAGTATGAACTGCAGCTCTTCATTGGTTACAAATGTAGCCAATGAGCCGTTGACTTTCTGGCAAGTGTCCACAGCCTGCCAGTAGTTCTCGTTCCTCAAGTACACTTTGTAGCAGCTGGCTGTCTTTTCATAGTGGTGCCAGCCACTGGGGCATTTCTCTGTGGATTGAAAAGAGGCTTTAGTGGTGGGCCTGCTGAACGCTGGGTACAATGTCATAAATATAACAACTGTTTAAACCAATAAAAAGTGTAGGGGAAGAGTTAAGTAAGATGCTTACTGTTGAAGCGCACTGGTTGCGCCACACCAATGACATCTTCAACCTGGTCATAGCCGTTGCCAAAACGGAAACGTTCCTCCTTTACAGCTGCAAAATCAAGCCTCCAAGTCAGTAAGTAAAGTCTACTATTTCATCTGTTATTTTTACATGGACATATTAGCTTTGTTGTGTATATACTGTGTACGTGTCATAAAGCCTGTGATGTAATAAAGTGGTGTCAGACACAGGAAGAAACACTTCATTTATTTGATAACCTGATAAACTAAACCGATAAACTATCAGTGCTGCTGCTTCTGCACCAGCAACTGTGTGCACACCAAGGCATTTTTGTAAAAACAAAACAAACCAAATAAAAGTATAACTTAATAAATCAATATTGTTTGTTGTGACATTCCTCTGTGTAAGGCTATACATATCCCTAAAACAGATTCATTCAGTTTTAACAGAGGCATCTCATGCTTACTATTTACTCTTTCTTCAAGTGAAAAACACATGAATGACATGAATCTAGAAACACAAAGTTTGTGCCATACTGAAGCTGATAAGGATTTGAGGACCATATAAGAATGAATGAATGGTTTTATTCAGTCATCACACTTAATGCAACAAATACATAACAGTGTAAACAGTATAAACAAAGAAACAACAGTGTGTGTACTAAGTAGTGACTGAAAAGGCTCAGGCAGAAGCAAAATGCTGATATATGCCTGCCTACTTCTACCAATTTAAGATACCCTCCAAAAATAAATAAATAAATAAAATAACAGGAAAATAAACTATACATCACACTTTTTTCACTGACCCAGTCGGCCGGTCTCAGATTCGAACCCAGCACCTCCTTGCTGTGAGGCGACAGTGCTAACCACTGCACCACAGTGCCTCATGTCATCTTGGAATAGGCTTGTGCCATCAGGGAAGAAAAAAATTAATTGATGGAAAAACCTGGTCATTCAGTATATTCAGGTTGTCAGCCTAGAACCTAGACCTGACCAACTGAAGCAACCCAAGATCGTAACACTGTCCCCACAGACTTGTATGGTATGCACTAGGCATGATGGGTGATCACTTCATCTGCCTCTCTTCTCACCCCAATGCACCCATCTCTGGGTCAATCCGGACTCATCAGACCACATGACCTTTTTCCATTGATCCAGAGTCCAGTCTTTATGCTCTCAAATTGATGGTTGTTTAAGAAATGAGAAGATACTCACTGCATCAGCTAGGGTTAAATAACTTGTTTCAAGCTGAAACATATTCATCACTGCAGTAAATATGTAATGGAAGGCTCTTACCTATATGCTAAGTTAAATCCGAGTGGCAACTATGTTTTTGGCCAGGTAATATATCTATTATAGCTTATCAGCTGAAAACATCAGTAGAATGTGATGTTGATCATTTAGCCGAGTGGCCTGTAGACTTCAATGTTTCTCTAATGTATCTGAATGTTTCCTCAGTGAAACACTGACAGAACAGTCATTTCAGGTTATGAACAACAACACTTCATACTCCAACATACTCTGAATGACAGTATTGACAAAAAAATACACCTCTGAACACAGAACATTTTGTCTTTCATTACATTTTTCATATTTTTATGTTAAAATATGTTTCATATAACCTTTCTTTTTACTTCTTACACTAATACTTGGGAGTAGGTGGGGTGTGTAGAGCTGCTCTTATTAGCTTACAGTCTCAGTTGTGTTGCAAATGTTGGGTTAACTGTGTAACAGTGTTTCACTCTGGTTTACATCTTTACAGTCTGCAGTGTTTCTTGCCAACTTGACATTTTATATCACCATTTCCCTCTCTCTGTTTCGTGCTATGCAGTTACATTTTAATGTTTATCAAATGCCTTTGGTGTTTGTTTTACTGGGACTGATGAGAACATTTGCTGTGTCCTGTTATGCTATTCAACAAAGAGCTAATCTCGTATAAGACTTTTGACATTTCATCTTGTAAGCTTGATTAATTGATAATTATATGCATTTGTGATAAGTTAATCCTTTATTAAGGAATACATAAAGAAAATAAATATTTTATGCTTCAGCATTTAGTGCTGTTGGTTGTAATGCCTGTTCTACAAATGTGGCTTAAAAAGATATGATTAAAATTCAGTGTAAATTCTCCGTATTAGTTTATCATATACTGCATTGTTGGAAGGCCAGCACAGTTAACTCAAAGCATGCTGAGCTACTGCTCTATGCAGGTCACATGCTGTACTCAATCCTTTCAATAATTCCCATTATGTGGTCAGAGATCTGGGGATAAGGTCTCAATGGACTTATGAGGAGAGAAAACAAAAGGATTTCAGTCAAAGGCTTAACACTGAAGAGATCAACCAACAGTCAACAAAAACAGACATATGTGCAGCCACTCAAAACCTAACTCTGTCATCTGGCATTATGAATCCTGAATTTAGATTCAGTGTGGTGAATTAGGAGGACTGGAGAGGCCTTTTCTTACCTCACAGTGGCCCATTAACCTTGTCTGAGCTGTTCAATAAAGGCCAATTGGTTGCACTGAACAGCGTTTAGAGGTTTTATTTTTGGTAGGTTACCCTGCAGTTCAGTGATGAATGAATCTGTATTTGTATTGATACTGTAAATGAATTCAACTGAGCTGTACTTACGGGGACAGTCCATCTCGTCACTCTTGTCTTCGCATGCTGTCCAGCCATCACACTGCCAGGACATTGGGATACACTGCAACTTCCCACTGCGGCAGGCGAACTGCCCAGGACAGCGCTGCTCTGTAAATACAGAACAAAGTTTGTGTAGTCATACCTGCATGTGACCAAGCCTTGTCAAAAAGAAAACATTTTTAAGCCAAACAGTACAACAGAGGACTGAATTGCTTTTTGTGACTAGCACTAGAGCTTGCGATAAATTGAATGAATTTGATTAATTGGTGTTTTTGTTTTATCACAATGTGAAAAATGGCTAAATCACCAAAGTGCTTCATAGACTGTGGCAGCTGCAAATGTCCAGAAGCTCTGAGAACAAATAGTGGTTATATGTCATCTGCTCTCATGTGTCCCTGTGTCTCTACTGTGGCCAGTCGCAGCCTTCAGATGGTGTCACTGAGAGAACTGAGGTATATGTCAAGTCTAACAAACTGAAAATATGAAAATATTGTGGTGAGAGGTGACAGCCTTCAGCTCAGTGACCCACTAACCTCACACAAGTCTGGATATGCCATTGTTGTGACTTTACAGCAGCAGAAAAACATGTTTCAGGCAGTGGTAGCAGGTTAAAGTGGACATACTGAACATTTAGTGCTGACAGACTCAAAAGAATCACTATAAACTGACTTACAATACATGCTAATAACACCAATGCAAGTATTTGTTAAAATACTGTACATAAAGGGGCTGATGTTAAAGGGTTAAAATAATTTTTTAACAAATAATGCACATTGACAATCCTTGTACGTGCTGCTTTTTTGTTGTGAATCATCCATCATACTGAAAATAGTATAAAGACACATTTTTTGGCCATATCGCCCAGGCCTAACTTACACTACAGCAAGAACAGAAAGAAATCAGTCAAAAACAAGACAGTGACATAGTGACACTCAATGAAAACAAAATTAACTTTTTTTAGTTAAAATAATTATTAATTGATTAATCCATCAATCCCATTTGTTTCATACCACTGTCAATGGTGTTTTAGTTCTCTGATGTTAAAAAACTCCTGTTTCGACTTCTGGTTAGTTAAAACAAGGCACAACTTAGTGCTATAAGAAGTTACAATGGGCTTTTAATACTGCTACTTTTTAATATCTATATAATACATTTTATAGACTAACTACTGTATTTCCTCAAATAAAAACTGGGAGTCAATTACAAGCCGGGTCTCTAATAATAGCTTGAGGCCAGGACAATATGAACAAATAGAAGCCCATCCTCAAATATAGGCCGGGTGAAAAATAATATGGATAAACTTCTGGTGCCTGTCATATAATGTGCTGCCAGTTAAGCAATTTGTTCACTTTTACAAGTTTACTTTAATATGCTCAATAATATAATCCAGCTATTTTCAACACTTTGTTGTAGTGTTATTGTCCATTTTCTGACTCTGCACTTCAGTCTTGCATTACTTGAATTTAAGTTTTAATGTACCCACTTTTTGTTTATGGTTTTTACTCCTTCCTTTGTTTTAAGTTTTATATCTCTTTCATCCTCTTTGCCTTCCTGTTTTTTTTCCATACATATTTGCATGTTTTATGGCTGTGTTTGTTGTAAAGCAATTTGTAATGCTGTTTTGGTAACATATATACAAATACTGTAAGTTTATTCCGATTACTTTTTTAAAAATTGTTTATTTTAGCCTGGTTAACACTGTGGAAATTATGTTTTTCTTGTGGCATTTCTAGACAGTCCTAGTCTCAGACTTAATAGCAGACACATACTTAACACTGCCGTCTAGGCTTTTTGTTTTTTTATATCCTTCAGCAACACAGTCTCTGCTAAGTGGGTTTCCACACCATATATGATTAACATTAGAGATGCCACCACATCAGAGCTGCCTGTGTTTCGCTTCCCTCAGGTCTATTACAAGAACCAAATGAGACCTAACTAACTTCTTAATCATAGGAGAGAAAACTGAACTGTCTTTGTGTTTTATAAAACTCAACAAAGTCAACAACTCTCTGCTTATTTAGCTATTTAGAACATGTGTTTGTTAGAAGATGCATGTCCATCTGAAAAAAAACTGTGGGTAATTCTACCTCAAATCACCAGGTTTCAGAAAATGATACTGACTGACCATCTCCGATTTGCTTCATACTTTCAGAAAATAATGTTATCAGTCCTAGTAAACACCAACATACCAACTTCATATTTCGTGCATATATTAATGCAGACATGCATTAATATAACATCTTTATTTATATAACATATAACATCAAGATGTGAAACATCTTTAACATCTTTCCAGTGATACAATTGTTTTTATTGTAGACCTTGGCATACATGAGCAATACGCGTTTGAAATATCATCAATCATAAAACAGAAAATGTTACTTCTTTTAGAAATTATCTGCTTCAGTGTGGAGATACATACGGAACAAATTGCTCTGAAGCACAAATGCCAATTTTTTCTTGCAGTTTTCAGCAAGCTGTAATTTAGCAAATATGCAACTGTGGATCTTACAGAAGTTAAAGCCATCTTGTACCTTAGAACAACTCCTGAAAATGTGTGTATCTGTCATGAATAGTTCAAAACTAGCATAACATGACTTATTGAACTTACCATCTTTTTTGTACCACTGGTTTTTACAGTAAAATCAGTGTTTTTTCCCCATTTTCAAAGCCCCAATATCTCAAATTTTCTATGGTGTTTACTGGGACTAATAACATTATTTTCTGAAAGTATGAGGCAAATTGAAGATGGTCAGTCAGGAGGCCTCAGAGCCAATGCACTTAAATATGTGCTGTTTGCTTACCTGACAATAATCTTGCCAGAGCTAGCTGTGGACCTGAAACAAATAGAAACAATAGAGTAACTATACTGTATGTCAGTGTTTTGCGGTTTAGGAATATTTTAGGAATTGCTCCTGAACCTGATAAAAAAGACAATATTCCTCCTGTCTGTGTCACTCACTAAATAGCATGTTGTCTGTTAATGTCAACAATGATCTGGCATTTGTCAGTGTACAATACGTTCCCCAGTTAATGTGGGTAAATCAAACCATCTGTTCTTGTTGTGCAGGTGCTTGACCCACAATAGACTACCCACTCACCTTACAAAAGAGTTTGAGCTATTTAAAGTCTGTGGTTGCATCTGTTTATCCATCACCTAAGCTAACATTTACTCAAAATACAGGCACCTTCGCCTGAGATCGGATTTCTACACATATGTATTAGCCTCCTATAAACAAGCACTAGCAAAATCTAGACTGAGAAATGAAATGGTGACTCCCTTAAGTCTGACCTTAATGCAGATCACACCCACTCTGCCAAAAGGTGTTTTAGTGGATTGAGACACATTACAGAAAAGTCTCAGTCTCTTGGGAGCGAAAGCATTATCACATTTTCAGGCTTTCCATGAAGCCTGAAAATGTGTCAGAGACCATCAATTCCAAATATACCAGATAGAATAATTGATGCTTACATTTATACAAATGATATATGGTCATTTAATCTGTGTTTATTTTTTTCTCCAATTTATTATTAAGTATTAAGACTTGTTGCTTTGCTATAACTTGTTTGCTGGCTAGAACAGAAAAGCCCAAACTAGCAGGTGATTGCCAATTTAAAATCAGCCTGTCTCTTGTTAAGCCACATCTACGTGGCAGAGAGAATAATGCCCGGTTTTTGCTTTGTGACGCATGTTAGCATATATATATATATATATATATATATACATACATACATACATACATACATACATAC